>JAOYSI010006006.1:0-13145 GCA_025775065.1 Hiodon alosoides | reverse complement strand
ATTTGCACAGATAATTACTCATGTATAGAGAATTGCCTGGTAAACATTTCATTTTATCTGGCGCTGCTTTGGAAAACACTTGGAATACATTTGCGAGGGCCATGATGTCCCCAGGGGCCACAGAAATGAATCCGGAGGCCTCCTAATCTCAAACAATAGCCCCGGGGCTTTTTCAGAATGAGGGTTCATAAGCCCTTATGGTTTGTCAGGAGGCCAGAGGTTAGGGTAATAAAGCAGTTGGGCTGGGGGCTGTCTGTTCCGGTGAATTCTCACCGCGGCACCAGGTGCCTTAGGAGCGCACACGAAGAAGGCCAGACTTTAATCAGTTAAACATTAATCAGTTTTGACCCAGTGCCACTGTGCGTTATTGTGCAAATTACACAGCTGCTTTTTATCTTTATTTCAAGGGGGGAGATGTCAGTGGGGGTGTTAGTAACTGCTTGGTATTGTTGTGAATTTGCCGCACTGGTGAAAAAATGTTTGCTTCGCTTCCTTAATCCAGAAGGCAGACTAGCTTTTCTATTTGCCCCCCCCTTCCATTTTTGGAGTATAGCCTTTGCTTCGTTAGCAGATATCAGAAGCGGCCGTTTTTTTATTGTTTTATTGCGAGGCCTCTCAACAGGCGTGGAATCGCTGAGCTTGGCTAATTTCAACATTGCTTGTTTTCTTTTGTGCTAGTGGCGTCAGAGATTAGCTGTGCCAATTGCCGGAGCGACGCGTGTTTCCGCTAATGCGGGAAACCATTACCGCCACAAAACCCAGGTTATGGACAGGGCGTTGACTCGACGTTGCTTTGTGACTCCGTGGATCCTCTTTGTTATATATAATGGAAGAAAAAAAAAACCCATCTTACTCGGAAACAGATGGGAAAGAATCAGCCATGGTTTTAAGCCGTCTGTTGCGTAAAACGATTACTGAGACAAAGTGGAGACTGTCCATGACAAACAGAGAAATAGCAGGACGCGGGGTACGTCAATAGGAATCCGAATCACTTCAGAGAGAGTCACAACAGCTCACATCAGGGGAACCGCTGAAAAGGAGGTTCCCTTTTGGCAGCAGTATGAATTTGGGAGGAACAGACAGAGCTGGGTGGTATTCAGGAAATGGAAAATGTTCTGAACCTCTGTGACTCATTTAAAAACCCCATTAGGAAAGCTGCGAGCTCCCCCAGTCCTTTAGGATGAAAGCACTACGAGACCGTCAGCTCCAGGGGTTCTGGGTGAACCCACTGCTTTGCTTTGCTTTGCGACTGAGGCCCTGAACCGTGCCCACCCCACCTGATGTACTGTCACCGAGCCGTGACTTGCTACATGAAACAGATTTACCCGGGGAGAAGTGCTGTCAGATGGGAAGCTTCCACATCAACTGAGTTTTCACTGCATGGAAATATTATATGTTTTACTTGTACAGTGACAGTGTCCGTGGCTATAACATCTTGTTGGCATGCATTATTTATTAGGACTAATATTATTAATATTGGTCAATATTGATTCATTGTTAGTGTATTATGATATTGTTTTTGGATCAAATTTTGCAAGAAATAACTTTGTGTTAATCAGCAACTACTGTGAAAAGGGTTTAGGGTGACCTACAGCAGGCCCAGACTGGCCATAGTGTGTTAACAAATGGGTCGGTGTGTTAACAAATGCCTGGGCCGATTTTCAGTCCCGGTCCGTCACTGACCTGCAGCTACAGATTAGCAATCTCTGTAGCTCTGCGTTGGGCAATAGTAAATCCAGAATGATATTGAAATAGGCCTAAAGAATGACAGTTATGTCACAGACCATAAAAGTACTGGGTTTTACCAATGAGAAATCGAGAAATCGAGGAACCAGTGAGTCTTGCTTCAATACGTTTATCCAAATTAAGTAAACTGTGATTTTGGATTCTTGATTGCTAGTTCCGTACTGCACTACCTTTTATATATACTGTACCATTTTAATAGTAGACATGAATTGCTTATGTACCCTATAGGGACAATTCAACCATATTAGCTAGCTATATGTTCTTATGGAAGCAGTATTATTACTTTTTTTTTTTTTTTTAATTACCACTGCCCTTAGGGCAAACACTAGTATTTTCCGCCCTTAGGGCAGAGGTATTATTTTTCCCCAGGGTAAGAACTGCACAAAACCTTGTCATCCGCTAATCACGTTTTTTTAAATAACTAAGTTTAATTGTGTTTTCTTTTTATGAGTGGAAGAAAACTAAAATTGGGTAGCGTCATTGAGTTGACATCAAAAAAGTGTCTATGAACTCAGTTACTGGGTAAAATGTAAACTGTCATTACCCCCTCTGGCTCTCCTTGCTGTAAAACGTCTACTGCTTTAAGATGTTTAGTGGTATTATAAGTCAACCGTTGGCACGAAGTTGTAAAATTACTAATGGGCCATCCCCATTAGCTGATTTAGGCAACTCTAATTGTAGCTCCATCGAGGGAAAGAGCAAAAACACTCTTTTTTTCTGGCCTTTGAACCATTGTGGCTTGTAGTATTGACACTGGCATCATGTCCAATCAGGCGATGTGCAGTTAGCGATCGGTACCCTAGGACTCTGCTCTGCCAACTTTAATTTTCCTCTGTGCTTGACACCGGGCGAATGGCTTTCAGGCTCTGGAGACGTTCTTCCCAATTAAACAGCTCTGTAATGGGCAAGTCTGGGCAGTGCCTTGAGATTGCTGCCCTTGCTACAATTCATCAGTGTTAACCCTTTAATAAATGTTCTTTTCCCCCTCTCTCCGCATCCGTTGTCTATTTGTAATGTGCGTTCCACACAAAATGCACATAGCGTAAGGCCAATGTAAGGCATTACATTGAATGTACATTGAAAAAATAATCTGCGTTGTTTTCGCGCAATTCAATCTTATTCTGCGATGCTGTCTCCTTTCCAACATGAGTCCGTGTCGATGACAAAAATCTTCTCCCTTTCATTTCCAGATCACCATACTGGAACGACAAATATTTGACTTCCTGGGCTATCAGTGGGCTCCGATCCTCACCAACTTCATTCACATCATCACCGTGATTCTGGGCCTGTTTGGGACCGTGCAGTTCAGACCGAGATACGTGACGGGGGTAAGGGTGTCGAACATTGTGCGCCTCTGGTTTAACCGCTGTATTTGTAACCCTGCTGATTACCGTCTTTGACGAGACAGGAGTCCAAAGTCGTTCCTTGTGGGATATGAAGTAAAGTGTATTTTTGCACGTGGCTTTTTACATGTTTATTATGATTGTTTTTTTTCATGGCTTCATGCCCGTTTTTTCTTTTCGATTCATTTAAATGCTAGCTCCCTTGGGATCATTTGCACATAATTCCATTAATGAGGGAATTAAGATATTTATTTTTCGCCCGTAAGGAGGCGAGAAATATTTTTTACTTGTCTGCCGGCCCTGCAGAGGTACTGACGTTATGATAGACTTCAGCATCACATCAGAGCCCCTGTCACTGAGATAAAGCACATCGTCTCAACACCTGCCTACCCCCCACCCAAGCCAGAGTAAATGTAGCGGGGATTCACACCCTTCCGAGCGTACACAGCAGGAACATCATCTTGGGAAGATAAATGGCTCACTGTCCAACATTAGTCTTTGCTCAGTTCCGTTGGAACAAATGATTTTTTATTCTAATTTATTAAGACGATGGGGTTCGATTACCTTGCATTACATCGTCTTTGTCTAACGTCTTGATAACATATAACATGTTAACAGAGGGAGCACGGGTAGAAGCCAGTTTTGTATTGAGCCCCTTTCTCAACGGTCAGACAGGTTTGGGTGGAGAGTATCATTTTAGAAAGATGACATGTGGTTACACTCACGCTGGAATCCCGCCAGGTTTAGAGACCATCACTTTCAGTGCGTTTCTGACCAGACTATGTGTCTAATTGAAGTCAACGTCTCGCCCAAGCTTTCTACCCACATGTGTGGGAGGCTTTTTATTATACAGCCGTTCATTCCCAGCTCAAGCGGGAGAGATGTCAACGTTCTCTGGTTAGCAGCGAGGGAGGGAAAATATTTTTTACCCTTCCACCGTAAGCTCCAGGCATGGAGCAGATTTCCTGGATAGATATGCTGTGTGCGCCACAGGGTTTATTTGCGGCTCTTTTTTAAGGAGGGAGGAAACGGTTTGCTGCACCTGTGACAGCCCATAGCGGTCTCCCCTCGCAACGGTCGCCTGGGTCAGCCAATCTTGACGCATGACCAGGGCTTTTTTTGGGGGGGGGCGACGACACGAGGATCTCTCTCCTAAGGCCACACGGTTGCCATGTACTGGGTTTTGGTCCAATAGTGCATGTCCCTGAGCCCTCAGCCGTCTCTCTAGATCTTCCAACTATGTCTGCTAAATCCCATTAACAGTACCTTGCCCCTTAACCAGGGTCCAGTTATGATTTTATATCCAAAATTATTTCCTGCTGCAGTATTGCTTTCAGTAGTGCTGTACTTCTGATTAGTTGGGTTACTCCTTCTGGTTACTATATTTTTGCTAGCACCTAGC
The DNA here is from genome assembly GCA_025775065.1 of Hiodon alosoides. Taxonomy (NCBI): domain Eukaryota; kingdom Metazoa; phylum Chordata; class Actinopteri; order Hiodontiformes; family Hiodontidae; genus Hiodon; species Hiodon alosoides. The sequence continues at coordinate 8,654 of JAOYSI010006006.1, read as the reverse complement.
GTAGTATCTTACAGTGTCTGAAAGATTTCTGGACTCTTAAATTCCTGCTTTGTGTTCTCACAAATAATGGAATTTTATTTTCTGTTTCCTCGTGCCAAGTATGTTTCTTCACTTTAACCTGTATTACATTGAATTAGTTGTTTTTCTTAAAGACTGTGTTTAAGTTTCAAGGGATTCATTTGCATCCCGTCCCCGCAGTCTTCATGGCCAATAGTTCTTAAAAAAGTTCATATAATTGCTTTTGTTATTTATTTCCATGTTTACTTAAAATCATTCTCTAGGGAGCTTCTCACCATCAGAGTACCCAATCGGACAATTAACTGCAACATAAGGAGAGAAGTCACTGTTTCCAGGTTTTTGGCAGGCTTCAGATCTGTGAAGCTAGAGACATAAAGGACTGTTAATTAATCTCAAGAATATCCCACAGTGTCTTCTGGATGCCAAACATTTATATTAACTGTCCTTGACAGCTAGTGCTCCATCCTGTTTTAGCTTTTTAATCTAAGAGCTGAAATTAATACTACAAGATTAACGTTTAACGGTAGAAGGATCATCAACAACACAAGTTTTTTTCCTCTCTTTGTTCTTGGATTTGTGTAACTCCTGTGGAACGTTTGTGTATATCTGTTCCAGGTTTCTGTTTCGCTTCTCAACGTGCTGTCCCATGTCCCTTTGCTTCACAGTATGCAATCTGGCTGGTCCTTTGGGTGGCCTGGAACGTCTTCATCATCTGCTTCTACCTGGAGGTGGGAGACCTTTCCAAGGTAATACGCCAGAAAATGTGGTTACCGTCCCACAAAGGCTGCAAAGTTAAATTAGCTTTCTCTCTCTCAAGCGCTCGCTCGCTCGCTTGTTATTTTGTTTTGACACTGATCTGATTGGCACTGTGTACTCTGGAGGGAGCTTGTGTTTCTCGCTGTGAACTTGCAAAGCGAAGCACCTTCAGGAATTTTTAGCGTTTCCCTACATCCCTCACAATGACACAATGGGATGGTAATTTATTACCGAGTATCGTGAATCGGCACTCTATAGTTTTTTCTTCCGTCACTTTGAAAACATGTTATAAAACCCTGATTATTTCTCAAAAAACTCAAGAAAGGTGGCAGGTTTGTACAGGATCGTGATAAGTACTTGCTGTATCAGTGTGGCATTACAGCATGTCGGCGCCATGGCACGCGATTGGAAGCGCAGGACTCTCAAGCCATTTGGCGAAGAGTCACAAAATGTCGTGCAAAGGTTCTTCTCCTCGTAAAAGACAAGTTTGCCTCGATGACCCTCTAAGTCCGCCGTGATGGGTTTTTCCGCCGTTCTGAATTTTTTGTACAACGCTTAAACGACAGCCCTCTGAGACATGCAACTTTCACTGACCAGTTCTCTGGACACTCCTCCTTAATATGTATCTATCATATAATATGTGTGTGTGTGCATGCGTGTTGAACGTTTTAGTACTGTTACAGAAACAGTGACAAAAGTTGGCAATTTATTATAGTAATATTTTGCAGTGGTAGTATATTGTTTAGTACTTTTATGTTATAGAACTCTTTTTAATAATAAATTATGAAAAATCTTTTTATTAGAAAGGAAAAAATTAAGTATTACTAAGGACGGAAGCATGCATTTTATTTCCTAAAAGAGAATTTTATACCATATGAGGTTACGAGCTCACTGTCCTGTAAATTAGCCACAGCTCTGGATCAAGGAGGAAGTGTAACATTTCATTATAAATCTGGCGATGAGTATATTTTACTGAATTTATCATTTAACCACTAATGTATTCCATAACCTGTCATTTGCTCATGTATGCAGAGAAAATGGGACTAGATAATTGAAATGTCAAAATGTCAAATATCGTATCTAATTAAAAGTCAAATCGGCCATGTGAATTAATAAAGCATTTCTCAGTTATGTCTCCATCTTTAAAGCAGGAATAGTTTTCAACAACGCTGATACGAATAAATATTTAAAACCGAAAACCGAAAGTGGGAATAAGTCTCAGACAAATTATTAGTAGTCTCAATGCCTCGTGGATTTCTGCTCGTACCAAGTTCAAAACGGTTTATTCAATTAAATGACTTTCGTGTGTGATTAGTTAGTTGACACAGATTTTCTCTGGCAGTGATATTATGGATATATCCTGATCCATACACATATGTAGAGCTCCGTCTGGGTTCAGAATTTTGCAGATCCCCGCGACTCAAGAACATGATGCAGGTTCATCGCCGTTGTCTAATGGTCCGAGTTTGCGTTTAGTTGTTGAAAGTCAGGCCTCTTTTCTTGTTCTCTGTTCTCTGTCTCCTCTCCCAATGTTTTTCCCCAAAACGTCTTAGGAAGAATAATATTTTCCCCTTAGGGATCGTTATATTTAAATAAATAAATGAAAAATTAAAGTACGGCAGATGTTTTGTTTGCGCTTCACAGCGTCAGTGAGGCGACCTGTTCCTATAAGCTACCCTCAAATAAATCTGTGTGCGTCACCAAAGACACTGCGAGACTGCATGCCATTTGAATCTAATAATGTTCCTAGTTAGTTAGAAAAATATTTATGAGGATCGAATGAGTTTTTTTATGATGAATGTTTAGCATTAGGAGGACAACCTGCTGCTATTATTGTCTAGCTGTTGACTCCACGGTCATTCGAACGAGATTCCCAAATAAAAAACAATTCCCAAATAATCCTGAACCTCAAATGCCTTTGAGTGTTTTTTTAATTTATTCTCAGATTTATTCTCTTTATTCTATGATTGCATGCTCAGCTCAAACATTTGCCTGAGCGTAACGGCAGGAATCAGCGCGGCTTTCGATACATCTGCGCTATATGTGTAGGGTCAAACGGAGAGCGACGCGTGAATTCCTGAGTGTTTTGCTGGACCCTGGTGACCGGGCCTGTCCAATTGGCAGGAGGCAGCCCGTGTTCCTCTGAAGCTCAGCCGGGGCCCCCGAGACTCCTGGCCCCCCTCATTACTCCGACACCGTGCGCTCTCTGCTTCTTTTTTTTTACCGCTGACGGGAAGTGGTCTCGTCACAGAGCGACACGCGCCTGCGCTGCCTGTTTTGAAAGTGGTGGAAGCGCGGTTCAGACGCGACTCCAATGCACGTTCCCAATATAATCCAACACTTTAATTAGCTACAGAAGTAATAGCGCATTAGTTGCTGTGATTCATTTCCGTTCACAGTCCAGGCTGCTCATGATTTATTTATGCAGTTATAATGTGTTTAACCAGGAGAGAATCCATTGAGACTCACCGGGACCGAGACAATTAGATGTAGATCACGCACAGAAGCAAATTAAGATAAATAAAAGGAATGAGTCTTTGTGTCTATTGTTCATTAGGTGATGTAATGGTTTTGGAAAGTCGCAACTTTGAGACCTCAGGGGAAATCTCGGACCATAATATTTGGTTTTATGGTTTGGATGGTTTTACATCCAACATTAAATATTTAACATCCAGCACTTGCCAAAAAATAAATTTAAATGATTTATTTTTTTCTTACTCACCTTTGATAACTCAGGGATAGAGTTTTACATGTCTATCTTGAGCACAGTTAGCCTTTAGCTGCTGATTCAAATTGGCCGTTAAATGGGTTAAAAAACTGAGCCTACTGGTTAAAGTCTGGTTATGTGTGAAGCCAGCGCAGAAAGAAAAACAATCTCTACTATGTTATAGCTTCTGTTTTGGCGTGTTCTGTGTCATTACTCGTTTAGGGCTTGGGTGGATATTTGTTCACGAAATGTTCAGTGGCACCAGTACGGCACCAATGGCGTAGCTATCTGGTTCTCACCCTTCTGAGAAAGCAGTTGTTAAAGGGGGCAGTATTTGGGAGCTGTGCTGTCCTAGGACGTTGTTATAACAAGGTCGCACCACATTGTCCGAAAGGCGTTGTAAGTTCCCCTGATATCCTGCAGGTCAAGCCACGGCCCTCAGTCAGTCCACCATCAATTATAGATAATACCAAAACTAGTACCTAAAAACTGTATACGTTATTACAGAGTTATACCTTAAGGGTTTTCCCCCCTGTACCTTTATCTGAGGTCTAAACAACGGGAGGAAAAAAGGACCCATTGAAATGCATACCAGATGAGAGTTTACTGTTAGTGTATTCAAGTGTAGTTCCTTGACAGAGAGATGCCATCGGTTTCATGAGCTGTTGAAGCAGGGTTCATTAGCATGTGATTATTGCGTATTATCATACATGAATAATTAGCATTAAGCTCCATGTGATTTAGAGGCGTTCAGTGCTGGCGGTGCTCGGAGGTCTTACGGGTGTCGAGTCACATGGGGAGGAGACTCGCCTACCCTTGAAACTGAATGTGTTGTGTGGCGTTCCCAGTAGTTTCAAACTGTCGTTCAACTCTTAGCACGTTTGACAGGAAAGGTATTCATTATGACATAGCTTTGAGCTTTTCCACCGTCCCGGAGAGCTCCCTGGAATTGGCAGGTTGTCACATTAGTGAGTTTGTGCAGATGTGCGAAGTTTTTCATTGTCACTATTTGTTTTTGGAATGGCGTCCAACGTCTCGGGACCATAGTTGGCAGAAGTCACAAATATTATATATTTGATGGGGGGGGGGGGGGGATTAATTGCCAAATTTGAGTTTTGCTTTTAAACAGATAAACGAAAATGAATTTGAAAATGACTGACTAGCTCCTCACCAGCTCCTTACCCCGTGCCGAAATAGAGATATTCGAAGTTATTACTGAGGAGATGGTGGAATACACAAGAAGTGACAGGCGGAAGCTGGGTACCCCAGTCCAGGACAGCGGTTCTCCGCTGCCTAGGCAGGATAAATTACAGTGAGTCACAATTCAGCTCGGCAGTTTATAAGCAAATAAGGGCTGCCTCGTCAAAGAGAGGCTGACGGAAAATGGATCCTCAAAATTGTCCCAGACACCCCTGAAGGCATCAATTTTGGGGATTTTTCTATCGCAACTGAATCGGTAACCCATTTTAAAAATATTGCAATGAGTTTGTTGGGTTTGCAAAACATTAACCAGTCAAAGTGGAGTATATTCTACATCATTTGGGGATAATTCAACGGGGAAAGTAGCGCCACATAAGTAGCTTGTCTCATTCAATCGAGCCTTTATATACACACTGTATGTATGTATACGTACTGTGTCGAGTTTGTGAATGCCTTAGGGTTTTTACGTGTGTGTGTGTGCATGTGAGTGTGTAAAAAAAATAACGTCAACATTTAGAACGAGTGCGGGGTGGCGCTGCCTTGAGTAGTATAACTGCAGTGGGCATCAATCATTTCATTTTAAATTAATTACAATTAATAATTCAATTCACTAATATAAGAAGTAAACTTTAAATAAAATGAATACTGACAATATAAATAATATAGTGTAAATAAAGAAAGAGGATTAGCAATGAAAAGGGAAGGACAGTACCGGTGGAAGAAAATGGCGAACAGAAAATTGAATTTATGAAGAGAAGGAGGAGGACAAGGAGGAGGAGGAGCTCAGCCTTTAGTGACGCCTTAACCGTATTTAAATATGCGGTGTAAATAAGGTGATGGACCGTGCAGCCTTGATCATTTTACAGTTTGGCAAAAGGCAACTAACACAACCGAAGTAAATATTGCAGTAAACATATTTAACACCCGACTTGTTTAACACCCGACGTGGGCACTTAAGTGGGCCTTAAGTGGGCCTTAAGTGGGCCTTAAGTGGGACGCAAACAAAAAGAAATACAAATAAAGAAATGGGGAGCTGAGATATGGCTTCAGGAGGGCTAACTCCAAACACACTGCTTTCTCATACAGCTTTATTAAAATTACACCTCCCTGTGTATACCCTGACCCCTGTGCCCCGTCTGCGCCCTCTCCCATTGGGAGAAAAAAAACCCCACCCTTAAACGCAGATGGCCTTTTTTTCTGCCAGCTACCTCTGACCCTTTGCATTAGATTTGTGAATTTTCGGATAAACCATCAGACCCCTGAAAAAGCAGATAAAGTGATTCATGGCAGGATTCATTGGAGAGGAGTGGCTGTCAGTACTGGACCTTTCCTTCGGAAAAAATGAGACACAGGTCATGAAGCCGCCCAATAAGGCCATCATTTCCCATCAGCGCGCATCACTGACAGCGTGCGGTTTAGCACAGGGGAGACTGGTGGAGGAGGAGAGTGTGGGAATAGGTGCTAGGTGACTCATCAACGTTCGCCCCAAGCTTGTGATGCTGCTTTTTGGGACTCTGTTATGCACTCGTTTCTGATGAGTTATTATTTGCTGATAAATAAATATATATATATTTAAATTAGGCATATTTTGTCTTGCTTTAGTTTGGTTTCCGATGTTTCAAAAGTGGCAATCAAGCACTCTGTTTTAAATCTGTTCTAAACTGCCAAGAGTTCCCTGCCTGTTAGGGAGAAACTTCTATATCTGATTTCATATTATTTTAATCGATTTATCCCCTATGCTGAGTGAGTTATTTAAAAAACGACCGGAAGCCCGGTTTTATTGAGCCCATTAAAGCCCAAGGGGCTATTATTTGGCCTTATTGAGTACAGAGCCTGTTAAGTCAAGCACAAGCTCCAGAATAACAGTATTGTGGCTTGATTCATAACAACACTGCCTCCTGACCACAGATCAAATCAAATGAAAAGTAATGGTTGTTTGCGGCTGGTCACCTTGAAAACACTACTGAAATTATTTCAAATAAAATATGTAAGCATAGTAAATCAAAGAAATTGCCGTCCGCTACCTTTTGCGACATCATATGTTGTTGGGCAACGGAACAGACAACTGGGTGATGAAATGCTACACTTTTACAGATTAAAAAGAGATTCTGTCACCTTTGCTGCAACATCGCGTTCTCATAATGTTGCAGGGTCGTTGTCACAGCAATGATGTGTTAACTGGGACACATGCCCACCTAGCGAAAAAAACAAAACCATCATTGTGTAAATATGTAAATTAAATGGGACGGTGGGGATAGTAATGTATACAGCCGGGTACCCATATCAAGAGGGAATTTACCCTCTTAGATTTACCCTCATAGATTTTTTTCCCTTAGATTTCCATTTTTGTCATTTTTTATGATATTCCGGTTGTCAAAATTTTTTAGTTGTGTCTATCTTCTTAAAATCGATTTATTCCCGCTGGTCTTGAAGCATTTATTCCCATCAATCATTCCATATCCTTGGGCTTCTATTTTAGTCGCAGCACTCTGTGCCTGCAAGGGGCGCTTCCACTCGACGTTAGGAACATCGGTCTGTGGAAGCTGGCGGAATGAGCAGATGGAGTTTTTTCGTTTGACCTGTTTAATAATCACCTGTCATTTTATTCCAGGGAATTATACAAACTCACGTCCACTTCTGTCGGATGGTGGGAGTGACCACACCAAATCATTATTTCTATCTTATTATTATTATTATCTTTATTTTTTGTGCTCTACAGACCGTATTAGATATTTAGACTGCAGTGTGCTGTATTATGCCTTATGGGATGCTTCATGTATATTGTTGAGACTTGAAATATTGTCCGAATTAAAAAGCTAAAAATTTCCACTCAGCTGATTAGCTCCCATAAGCCTTTTGTGATGGGGAGGAATAAAATGTCCTGACCAAAGCTCTTTCTAGGGGGATGGTAAGTCCAGGACTGTGTGATTGGCAGGGTTAGACAAGCAGGTCAGATTTAGGGAAATCTTGACTTTCTCAAGAACTCCACTGGGCGGGCTTCTATGGCGAGGTTGACATTTAGTAAACTGGTAGTGGCGCTCACTCAACCAAAAAGTTGAAGCGACGTTTAGAACTGTGCTCTGAGGCCAGACTGTAGGCACAGACCGAGATTAGGGCTCTCGGGTGTGCTCTGTAGCTGTCGAAGAATTTGGCGCTGAATAGAGCCCGAATGGCAAATCCTTTCCTTTCAATGGCCGATGGAAGTCCGGAAAGGCGCCGGGTTTTGAATCCGTCAAGTTGCAGATCCAGCCACAGCCATACCCGCCGACCTCAGAGTAAAAGGCAGTAATGGGATTCTGAAACAATTTCGGGCCTAAGTGTTGCATGCAAAACAAAATGATTCATCCCAGGGTTGCATTCACCCACTGCTATCTCTTGAAGTGCAAGAAAAACGCTCATCAAACCTGGGGGTAGTGTCACAAAGACATTGAGATGAATGTTTTTCTGGTTCGCTCCAAAAAATCAGTTGTGTCTGGAGCTATTTCTGATGTCAACCGTTCCTTCGGCGTAACAGCGCCCTTTCACATTGTGGAGAAAATTTACTTAGCACTCTAGTGCCGTCTAAAATGTTCTTACAAAACACAACTTTAAATGTACATTAAAAATATATATTTTCTTTAAAGTCAGGTTTGAAGTCAATAACGGGAGATACCATATCTCGGCATTGAAACTTCACATTGATTCCATTGACCCATGCATAACGCTTAAGTCTTGTGTCAGGTGATTTACTTTAACATAACAATTGGCTTTACTGCGGCAGTAAAAGACTGAACGTGATAATGAGAATATTCCACTCACTGTGGTTACCACTACAGGTTAGGGTATGTCTACATTTAATTTGGATGGTTCCCCAATAAGCTTTTTTTTTTATTATTATTATTTTTTTTTAACAGCTTTTACTAAAATTAATGTTGTGGGTTGCATGAAAATGAACAGCGGGACCCCGGGCGCAATTGGCTGCGTTTTTGAATGT
>JAOYSI010006004.1:0-13147 GCA_025775065.1 Hiodon alosoides | reverse complement strand
ATATATACATACACACACACTCCACGTATTGGTCAGGTGGCTGTCGTCATTGCTTCAATGAGTTAAATGAGTTAAGGCACGTTTACCTAAATACATAGACTTGTCATATTGATGGTTTGTATTTGATATCTCACCACAGTTCGACATCAGTCCGCCCTCTGTCCCTGAATCCCATCGCCCATGTGATGGGAAACGTTGAGAAGAGCACTCACCACTAAACACAGCGGAAACTCGAATGCTCAGAACGGGGCTTACACAATAAACATAGGAGTGTGTGGCTGACGCCCTCATCTGGTTAATTAATTCATTCCCGTTGTTATTGCGATAATTATGGCTCTCGCTTAACCCATGAGAATGATTGCTGATTTACTATGCCGTACTCGATGTTTACTCCCAGACAACCGCAGTAATAGATTCATGTCATTTACATAGCTATTATAACATCAAGCCAGAAGTCAAAGTTTGTCATTTGAAATTGTCAGCGTGCAACACATTAAGACATTAATTCAGAGCAAGATGATGTAGTCTCTTATGTTAAAGAGATGTGATTTGTTTAGACTTTCGGCTTTTGCGAATATCATTTCTCTATCAATGGACGTAGCGTAAATACCCATCTGTTGTTTGAAAGTCTTGCGTTAGTCATTTACATTTAACTTAACGTTTACATTAACACATTATTTCCTTCATGCTTTGGTTTGCACTGCCAGGTGAACCGTCTCTGAAGGCCATCCCCAATGCCTGAACTGTGGTGGCAAAGTCGTTCACTTCCGCAAGCGTGGAACACTCTCTCATCTCTGTCATGCACATAGCACCGCTGAGAAGCCAATCACGCCAGTCCACCACCTTTGACCACCAATCCTGCCAATGCCGCTTAAAGGCCAATAGGGCTTTCATTGCAAATTTCCTTGTCTGGTCAGCAATCCAATCCTTGTAGCAGTTTTCCGTTGAGGGCACAGACTGGCAAACTGGCTGGGAGTTATCCTTTTATATATTGTAGATGTGAGTAGTTTGTTACGTTGTAAGGGCTGGACTGGCCAGGGGATATTGCAGTCGTGAAAAGAATGCCTCAACTGTGTGATATGGACTTTAACTGAAGCTTGGAGTTGGAATCCTACAGATTACCACAACTCCAGGGGAGGCCACCAAAACGTCCTCCACGCTGAGATCCAGTGGAAAATGAGCCTGGCCTCGTCTGACTTGTGCTTCTTGTTTTTTTTAGGCTAACTAACAAAGGACAAAAGAGACGTGGTTATTTAGCTGAACTTGCTCTCTCCTGCTAGGTGAGAGACCAAAGACCAACAACTTGTGTGGCAGTCAGTGGGTGGGTAGAAAAAGGCACTCGGAGGAGAGAATTTCAAAGAAGTGTGGATTCACAAAGGGAAGGTTTTTAGCTGACGGTTTCTGTAAAAAAAAAGTCTCAAGGGCCTGCATATTTTACATTTGATCAGTTACTGGGGGGAATCACAGACAAAAATGAAGAAAAATGATGAAAAACTGGGCAGCATTGGATACTCTTGTTCTCTTGGGAGACAAAGGCTCCATTGTTATCCATCCCCTCGCTGATTAGGTCCAAAACAAAAGAGAATCAAAGTAAAATTTCAGAAAGTAAATGCCTTCACTTGGGTGACAGAAACTCACCTTCTTTCTCCAAAAGATATATTAATTGGAAAGGGACCTTGAAGACAGCCTTTGTCAACTTCTCGCTAACGCATCAAAGGAAAAATTTGAATGCACTTCTCTGGGATTTTAAACGTTACATTAATATCGAACATGAGAAAAAATAAGTTATATAGATTATATCACAAGTCCTGCAAAACCAATAGCAGTAAAGTAGGTTAAAATTCCCACAAAACTAAGCTCAATGTCCTCTATAATGTTGAGCCCTCTGTCATTTTATCGTCTTACATTTCTTTAAATCTTGCAATTCTCTGTGCTATGTCCCCAGTATTATAGCTTGTTAAAAGGAGCAATGTTGTTTTTTTCTTTTCTCAAGAAAGTGAGAATGATTAATTGTTGCTGAGATTTGCTGCTCTTGTTACATACGATGAACAGGGCGCCCCACTCTCCGAAGGCTAGTCGAGCCACTCCTCCACCACGAAACCACTGATCCACCTCTGGGATGAGCGTGCGTGCGTCGTCAGGTTTCACAGCTGTGCACACCCACTGAGCTGGGACCAGTTTTATTTAATGAGTGGAACGATTTTCCTGCTCTAAATAACCACTTTTGTAACGCTGCAGTCAAATCTGCTGTTGGAAAGCAAGAGGAGAGAACCAACAGCGTCGTTCATTGAGGAAAACGTATTTCTGGACCGCCCTGGTCGTTAACATCCTTTAATTAGGTGATAGGCTTGCAAGTTCTCTTTCGAGTTCCCTTGCATTACATAGACATCTTGAGCCGCCAATATTCTTTATTTTTATGCTTATTATTACTTCTGAGAGTATAGACTCGTTGGTATCCATACCGACAGACACAGGAGAACATGTTCACTATTAATTAACAGATACTGAGCTGAGAGACTGACATCCAGGAAGATGTCTTCAGCATTTATTAACTTAATTAAGTGTAATGCTTAGCATAATTGGTGACCAGTTTGTGGAGCAGTGCTGAAGTTTGGCAACATCTTATTCCATCGGATTTCATTATCGGGCGCGCTTTGGAGACGGCGGGTTCCATCTCCCGCGTCTCAGAGGCGGCGTGTGAAGAGCGGGGACCCGCGCGCACTCGGGCGCTGGGGCCGACGGGTGCGGTGACCTGTGAATGTCAGGGAGTCGGGGAAAGAGCGGGGCGCCAAAATGAAGGAGAAGGAGGAGAATGCGGGAGCCGTCACAGCTGTCACGCCGAGTGCAGACATTTTCCAGCTCATTTCAGTCGTTGAGACCTAACGAGATGAGAGAAAAAGTAAGCCGCTCGGGCTAAAATTTGCAACATTTATCCTTGTAGACGCAGCTTTGCTGACAGGATGAATAGCTTCATTTGATGGAAGTCATTTTCTTTTTATAGCCTCGGAGAATCTGAAGCGACTTTTTTACCCAGACTGGGTAACCACTTTGCTCTATCTCTGTTCTTAGATCACGGTTTTGTTTTTTTCTTCCTGCGTGCCTGAATTTAAAGGAATTCCTTGATTGGCTTAATACTGTTGACATGTAAGCACACTGCTGACAATATCCTCATCTAAACTTGAGGATCACAATTGAGGTTTTTACCCTTAAATGTCTGGTTGTAATCGAGGTAAAACAGTCAAGTTGTAATAAGTGAAACAGTAGCTAAACGTAGCTAAAAGCTAATACACGAGGCTCGTTACTGGTTGGGGCTCGTCCTTCAATCTCTCGGTTTAACTCTTTACTTTAAATTAAATATTAATAATGAGCACCATTGTGTGTGTTATTTTGATATTTATATGTCCTGTTTTTATTAATTGTTGAATTTTATTTTTAAACTGACGAGATTAATTACTGTATTTTAATTCAACTGCTCCCAGTTAGTTTCTTTTTTTTTTGTACACTAAAAAATAGAAAACTGCTTTATAAATGAAGTTTATTATTATGGTGCGAGAAAGTTGGGCTGAGTGAGGTATAGCGTTAACAGGGTTTATAGCATCCCAGAAGGGTCACTGCTGTTGTACAAAGGCACTTTAGCTGGAAATCTGGATATGCGGTTTAGTTTCAGATATCTGATCCAATTTTAACAGGGTAACATAAGCAAGGAATGTAGCTAAGGCTCGTGGTTGCGTTTTTGTGATAACAGCCGGCAAGAGAAGAGGAAGCAAAAGAGATAGTGGGAAAGAAAAGGAGGTGTATTGTTCCAGGTCTCAGTTTGTGTGTGTGTGTGCGCGATAACCAACAAAGATGTGCACCTCTGGATTCCTACACACAAAATCCAGGGAACCGGTGTGGAGAAGTTCTCAGAACAAAGGAGAATCACAGCTAATGAGGCCTATCGTGCGGGCATGTCCAGGCATGTCTGTGGGGTGTAGCTAACCTCCGACCCTTTTCTGCAGTGCAGTTGACTTCCTTGAAGTTAACACAAGCTGTGCTGTACGGTGTAAAAGAAGCAGCAGCAAAATATCTTACCTTACTTTACATTACACAGAAGGTAAAAAAAAAATTACCTACAGCAGATTAGCAAAGAAAAAGGTGGGTCTGTATTTGATATTTTCTCCCCTGTTGTGTGCCAGAGCCCTGTCAGATTTCTTACATAATCTGTTTGTTTGTTTTTCCATACAGAAAAAAATATTTAATAAGGCATCGAGCTAGGCCCATGAACTCATAATGTGTACATGGCCCTTCAGACTCTGTTAAAAATTTCTCACCCACAAAGCAAAAACGCTACACTGTGACGGTTGAGGGCTATATTAAATATCATCTCTCGCAAGCCTTCATCGTTGAACCAGAAGTCTTACAGTAGAACTGCTGACAGCAGCGAGATAAGTTAAAAATAAGTGTTCGATTGACACGTGTGATATTTGCAGGTTCACACTGTTAAAGAAAGTTTTTCTTTCTTCTTAAATACGTGTCTTTGATTGTAGAATCCGAATGCATGTGACCTGACCTTTTTTTTACCTCACTGATTTCAAAATGGCAACCTGATATCCCATGTAGTCATCTATGCATGAGGACTGCAAATAAAATGTGTAAAGATTATTCAAAAGGTAATAATTACTCCCTGGGCAAACGACAACAATAAAACCTACCTAGAGGACATTGAGGAGGCTCTGGTTAGGATTCTAGAGTTCTTGAATGTCAGCTTTTGTCAATGGATGTGGCCAAGGTAAACCGAGGTAGCCCTTTACAGTTCCCCTGTGCATCCTTTGATTCTGCTTAATAACAGTCACGTGTTAACAGTGCTACACAGTCACCGACTTCCGCGCTCAACACCACCCTCGTTAGTCATAACAGAGTCAGAAGTGAGTATTTTATTACCATTGTGCTATTTTGGCCAGAATGTTCCCTATACTGTATATGTTTTTTTAAAATTTCCCTTCATACAATTTTCTGAAAGACGAGAAACCAATTAAAAGATGACAATTTTAAGAATTGAATTGAGGATTTAAAATCACAGTTTTTTATAAATGGTTGTGGGACACATCAGTCTGTCAGACAGGAAAGGGCTAATGGGGACACTCCCATTGGCACCTGCAGTTGATTAACCACCGTGACCACTTCCTGTCTCCCAGTGGGGAAGGTTCCTGTTATGCCTACTCTGAGAGGGAAACCCTACTAATACCTGTTTTTTTATTTCATTTATTGAGGTTTTTGTTCAGTGGAAAATATTTTTAAATACACAAAATCTTTAATCGGTAATATACCAGTTTAGCGTTGGGATGACCTTTGTAAATCCAGATTTTGTTTTTAGTAATCTGTTGCTTGCAACTTTTTTTCAGAGGGAAACTTTTGTTTGACTAATCTGCTGTATTTATTTTTTTCTTTCATGACACTTGGTTTCTCTAAATGGGCGAGGTGAGGATTCAAAACATCTAGTGCACTTAGCAATCTGGATCAGTTTGAGTCCCTCTTTCTCTGACATTTTTTTTTAGGAAATGTAACTTACATTTAAAGTCCGAGTAGTTTAGGACAGCACGGCATTAAAACGTCACTCTCAAAACAAGCACGGGGCGAGCCTGGGGAGCACGATTACATGGTGCTTTTAAACGTAGCTTTAAACGTGGCTTGTTATCATTGGTGGCATTTGGGTAAATGTCAGCGACAGATTTAAATGTGATAAATCCTATAGAGATTATGGAAAGGATTAAAGTCAAACTAAAGCGCAGACATCTCATTCAACATTCAATATTTCATTTAGTATTTTTAAAAATGGATTAAATGTTTAGGTATTGAATGTGTACTCTGTATTTCTCTGTCTCTCTCTCACTCTTTCTCAGACTTATGAGCAAACAGTTTAGGGGAACCCAACCACAGGACAACTTTAACTTCTACCATAGAAACCTCTAACAACCTGAGACACCAACCACCTCATAGGACCAACCTCTACCACCACAACCTCTCAACCTGAGACACCAACTACCTCATAGGACCAATCTCTTAACCTGAGACACCAACTACCTGACCAGACCGACCTCTCAACCTGAGACATCAACTACCTCATAGGGCCAACCTCTCAACCTGAGACACCAGCTACCTCATAGGACCAACCTCTCAACCTGAGACACCAACCACCTGTCCAGACCAACTTCTCAACCTGAGACATTAACCACCTCATAGGACCAACCTCTACCACAGCTACCACCTGACCAGAACAACTTCCACCACAGCAATCTTTCACAACCTGAGACACGGTTGTCTCGACTGGGGAGTCAGGGAATTGTTTTCAAATTTTTCCCCCAAATTGGCTCTGGGTTTTTTGATTTCCTCTAGAAAATGAGCTCTGAACAGCCCTTGACAATCTAACTTGAAAAATGAGCTATATAAAATATAAATCTGACTGATTGAATGCACGGCCACTAATTTTTTTTTGGGAGGGACCCTTGGTTTCTCGATTATATGATAGTACTTTCCGCGATGAGCAGTGTCCAGGATCAGAGATGCCATTTTTCATTTTTCAAAAACTGAGGTTAATTTCTTCTCCCTGGAGTGTGGTTTAACAACAGGAACTGCATTGAGTACAGTCCAATTCAATTTCCAACACAAACGGGGTTATCCCCCTTAGAGCTCTTCATGCAATTTAACTATAAATACTTTCAACCGCTGCCGTGGCTGGCTGCGCAGCAGCACAACAGGCTTACACCGACAGGACAGGGAATTTAAAAACAACACAATCGCTAGACATTGGAACACGCAAACAGGCATTTTGTGACCCAATGGGGCAGTGGGTGGTGGATGGTTGTTGCGTATTGAGTTGATACCATCTTGCCATGAAGTCACCTGTTAGCAACGAGACGCCTTCCGAGAATGACCTCATCGTCTCTCAGCTACCTAGAGGCAGACCATGTGTAGTAATTTCTGGTTCCTGCTGGGTAGCACTGGAGTGAAATACCCCAAGAAAACTTTTTGCGACACCTGGGGGGTAGCGTTAAGTTAAATGGCATGGAGCAGCTGCCATTGAAAAGACAAATGGACGGACACACACAAACACACGCGCCTGAAGTGGAATACGAATACCTAAGAAAATGAACAATAGTCTATATTTTGTTCAGTCTTGTGTAATGAGAAAAGGATGACACGGGACCACTTCTCAAACCTTGAGGATTGTAAAACTGAAAACTCAACACCGTGTTAATTGAGTATTTGTTAAGAGAGAAATCACAGCATCATCGCACTGGCTGACATAACTGCAATCTTCCACCAGTGGCTGAAATACAACTGGACACAGTTACCTTGACAACATTTAACTCAAATGTTCAGTGAACGTGCCGTGTACAATTTAAACACCATGGTAACCAAATTTTGATCCATGGGAGAGAAAACAAGCATTATTACTATGTATATTATTATGCTTGTAATTACACAGGACCTGTAGGCTTTAAGCTTGTAGGTGCAAAGCTGAACGCTATCGGAACTCAGGAAGGAACAATGAAACTTCCTGCATCTGCTGAGTCTGTCCAGGTATACTACACCACTGCCTGCTGTCAGAAAGAAAGAGAAAATGTGATTAAATATGAAACGGGAACTTCTTTCGATTTTTTTTTTCCTCTCTCTTTCTCACAATAACCTATGATATAAAATGAACCACAATCCTGTATTAAAATAGACAGGTAGTCCACAAGGTATTTTCACATTCTCTGTGGTGACAGGCATCTATTTCAAATCCATCACGTTTTTTGTCCCTGCAAATTATTCTTTATGACAGTTAGTGATACAAACAAGGAGAGCTGACATCGGACATAAATCATTCTTCCAACGATAAGGGACACCCCGTTTAACGTTAGACACACATATGAATATGTTGACGTATGTAACCAACATTCGAGCTTCTGTCGCTCACGCTACCCACCCGTTTCAAGCCTCTCACACTGAGATGGGAGACTTTACAATTAACGGTGTCTTAAATTAGTTATTGATTTAAGCTTATCACAACGGCTCAAGCCTCAACGCTTTGATTGAACTGACCCCCTATCTTTCATTTTATATGTAAATATATATATATATATATATATATATATTATAAATTATATATTGATAATATCAACATCAGAATCAAAGCATGATTTTATCAGCCTAATGTTCTATTGATAGACCTTAACAACACACAGTGTGCCTTTGATATGGAAACCCATTCCGGCAGGATTCAGCAGTGAAACCATGAATAATGATTTTCATGGCATTGTGTGCAGTTCTGTGGCCTAGCACATTGTCTGAAGGTGGTATTCCATGCTAGAACTATTTTACGCATTTATTTTATTCAGTATTTCAAATGAACTTGCATGCATAATAACTATGAAGTCGTTTTATCGACAATATTTATTAATAAAATCTGTGTCGTTGATTCGATTCAGCGTTGCAAGGATGTTGGTGGGTTTTTTTTTTTAAATGGCTGAAAACTTTAGGAAAGAGTCACAAAAATCCACATTTCTCAACAGCTGCTGATGTTTACTGTGTGAGATACATGCTGAAATGACAAACACCATGGCGATTTGATTGCATATCTTTTCACACGTAACCAATAAATGTTTGTTTTTTTCAGCAAATGTTTTTGCCACAACCTGGCAGATATTAGACAAGGACAGACTGATGGTTATATTCAAGAAGACACAAAGGTACTGGCCAATGCATTATTAATGTCCTCTGTTTCAATGTCTCCCAAAACGGATGGTTCTCCCTGTTCGGATGTCACTATGTGCTTTCGGACCACTGGTCACCAGCAAACATGGAGCCCATTACATGTCTGATTATGCTTGACCAGGTGATTTCAGAATAGAGACAAAGACTTGTACAGTACTGTGCACAAGTCTTAGGCACCCTAGCTTTTAAACAAACATGTAGTCTTTAATGTAATTAGGAGAATTGATATGAACACATGCATTTAGAGGGTCAAACAAAAAAAAAAAAAAATTAATTGAAATATGCAAAATGCCCCAGGACAACACTTTTCTAGTTCGGAATGAGGTTTTAAAGAAATCCCAAGTGCCTGGTATGAAACCGAGACTCGCTGTTGCCTCCGTCAATGCTGTAACTGAAAACATCTCCTCTTTTCCAGTTCCGTTGGCATACCGCAAAACCAGTGAAGCAAAATTAATTTCTCAATCAACCAGCATCAAGCATGATTGATTACATACATTCATACATGGTAATATCTGATTTCCCTCTTCACCAGCAGCCTCCTGGGCTTAGGGCTTCTATGTGAGGTGAATGTGTTTGAGTGTATTTATTTTATTCAAATTCACTTTTGTGGTTGTTGTAGTAGCAGTAGCAGCAGAGTAGTAGTAGTAGTAGTAGTAGTAGTAGTAGTAGTAGCTGCAGTAATAGTAGTAGTAGTAGTAGCAGTAGTAGTAGTAGTAGTAGCAGTGTAAACAGGGTTGCGGTTTTGATATTTTGATACTAATTGTGTGACACTATACAAGATTGCTATATGTGTTAGAAGATGAGCGCATCTGAATCTTGCATACACGTTTTATCTGTCAGTTTCTGTTTGTTTCTATTCTATTGAACATATTTTTCACATGTATTTCACATACATACTGAATATATTTAAACTTAATTTGTCAATGAGTAATACTGTTTCATTACGTCTTTAGTGAATCATTACCTTTAAAATCTTAAGGAATTTGAATGGGTCAGTTTCTCAGGTCAGTTTTAATGCTTACACACACACACACACACACACACACACACACACACACACACACACATATATGTCTTCCCAAACCGCCACACACAGGGAGTAGACTGCTGATTCACCTAACCCATCTGTTATGAACAGAGCTCTGAGCGCGCTGAAGATCTATTGCATATCGCTCTTCTGCCGGCATATTTCAATCATTTTAAAATCAGTCCTTGCCTAAGCAGAAAAAATTTTTTTTTTTCTTTTTACTAAGTAATACATTTTGAAAAAGCAATTGTTCTGAGGTCGCAGGTAACGGAAACTGATTCCTGTCAATGTCGCAGGCAAGGAGACCAGAGCTGAACCGTTATTTTTGCCGTCTTTGAAAATGAAATTTGGCTAAATGCTAATTGGTTGTACCTAACAAGACGTCTCCAGATATTCCCCGGCGTCTTTGTGAATGAAGGGGACTTCACCTTTAAGAGCCAAATGACAGAATGGCGCTTTGCGATAAAAAAACGAAGTGGATCAAAGTTAAAAGTTCATTCAAACGACCCACGATTCTCATCCTTACATTCTGAAAATATTTTTTAAGAAGAGCTTAAAGCTACGGTTCCTCGTGACCTTTGTTTCAGAAACACGGCTTTGTCGGTTGAACGCGAGCTTTCCGGCTTCGCAGCCTGCATATCATATATAACTGTGATGAGTGGCCATATCTGCCAGGTCCCTTCTTTTTCGGCTGACATATGAGCCGTTTACGCCATCATTTTCAATTCCACATATCTTCATTTACATAAAATTCTCAGGGTCAAGGGCAGGTGAAAGGATGCCTGCAGAACTGTCAATGCGATCTGGATCTGGTGTGTTAGGAGCATGCTGTGTCAATGCTAATGGTGCTAATGGAAAAAACATAAGGCATTTGGTTAGGGACTGATCTACTGCACGTAGATCTTAACGCGCACGGCAAGAAGCATCTTCCTGGCTAGTTTAGATTGTGTTATCTTTGCCAATGCTTGTGAGGGATTGAAAATCGCTCCGCAGGAGCAAAGGGTACCGGTATCCAAAAAAGGTAGAACGTTCGGTCATGATCCGGGCCTCACCTGTAGGCTGCATTTGTACAGCGATGCAACTTTGCATGGATTTCACTAAACTCCTGAAAATGGACGCTCCATGTACATGTGCAAATGGCAGAGAGTGAACTAGGTCTACTTTTGGGACATCCTATGTGTTGCTGGAGAGGCGGGAGATAATTGGACAGTCCGTTTCACTCCAGACAGCATTATACTCTTTTTGTTTGTCCATGGCTAACAGAATAATAATAAGAAATGATGATAAATAATGAAATAGCAAAAAACTTGGCATCTTAATAAATTTTTCAAAAAAGCTCCCTATAGTACTATCAAATAACTGTATTGATCTTAGTACCGCGCTGTTTTCTGGCAGTAAATAATCTGATTCATGCCTTTGGGAGGACAGGGAGGATGTAATGTTCAGGAGTATGTCCGCTATTTTTTAATGATCTGAATCTGAGCATGAGAAAAACTCAGAAACAAGCAGATAGACATTTTGTTTACGGGGAAGACAGTATCCTGTGCACGGCACAGACATTCCGCAGAGTGAGTCCAATCACATCAACTTTGTCTTACAATCATACCCATGAATGTTTCTGAAGTTTGTTCCAGTTAAAAAAAAGAAAATAAATATTATTTACTTGACTTTATATTAATTGTTCTGCTCTCAGTTTTCTCTTAAATTCTGTCTTTTAAATTATATTATATTACGTATATTATTGTGCATGTGTAAAGTTAGGAGATTTAAGCTATCCTTTAAAACAAAAGTAGATAAAAAAAGGAGTTCTAAAGTCGTCAAAAAGTAATAATCTTGTACGAAAGTAAAAAAAAAAAAAAAACGCGTTGCATATAGAGATTTTTTTTGATGCACAATCGTAAGCAGGTCAGTAAAATTGGCAAAGGGGGCTAACATGTAAATGTGTTTGAATATTGAAATGGACAGGAGCTCACGTTTTCCCTCCATCTTACTTACAACTTTGATTGTTTACTAGACTGGGATTGTTCAAAATAATCAAGCCATGGGGAATTGATTTTAAAACTAAGGAGAAAAAAATTGATCCAAAATCATATTTACTATGAAATGGTTTCAAAATGGGTTATAAACAACCTCATAAGTTGGGCTGATAGGTCATTTCATGCATGAGATGGCTTCGTAAAGAGAGGGGAAAACCCAGAGTATATATTTGCCTTTCAAGAAAATATTGTGTTAGCTCAGTATGTCATAATTCATTCAGTTGTGTTACTTTATTTGCTGTGCTCAATTATTTTTGAAGTTTTCATAAGCACAGTTAATTTTTCTATAGGAAAGGTATAGATTCACAATAATGTAATGTGCTCATTCAAATATCCATTTCAGAGGTGCCATGAGCCAAAATAATACCCCAGCATTATTGACATCCTCCGTTTCTACCACAGAAAATGTATGGATTAGTCAGGCCTTCACACATTAATTCCGCACGGTTATATATTTTTTCCCTCGGGCCATGTTAATAATATGTTCAGGTATCTTTTCCGTTCATGAAAGAGGATTTGCATAAACCAGGGCCAGAGACAGTCAGACGTGACCTTCAACTAGAACCCGAATGGCAGATCCACACTGGGCAGGTTTGGTTTATAATAATCTGTAAATTGATCTAAAATCCCGCTCTGCTCGTCGCACCAAGCTGGACAACACTTGCATGCAATAATCTAGAAGACTATAAACCTGCAGAATTAAAACCAAGATTCACTGCAAAAAAATTAAATAGTGTGCTTGTGACCAGTGCATTGTCGGTAAAATTGAGTCCCAGAGCATTTTTACTGCGTGGCAGGATATAAAACCTTGCACTGTTGAACTGGCTGTATGAACTCGTTTAGCTCTGGGCAACCTGCAAAAGAAAAAAAATCAGACTTCTTGTGCAAAGTGATTGTTTAAAATATTAAACAATGAGAAGAATTGAAAGTTGAATATTTCTTTGTAACTATTCATTTGCTGTTTAAATATTCACTATTCGCTGACTGCCTGCACCATGTCAAGCAAGTAAAATACAGGCATTCAGTAAACTTCAATATACAGGAAAGACCATTTTCATCCATTACAAGGAGAGAGATTTGTCAAATCCTCGTGTCCGCATGTTCTCAGTGCAAAACCTACGTCTGGGACAAGATCTGTACCTGCTTGTTGCCTAGAGTAACAGACATTTTCTCTGTCTATAAACCAAAACTGGCTTTCAAAATGTATTTAAAATGCAATAGAATTGATAGTGAAATGTAGATCCGTGTTGCGAGGCTTATTTTTCTGGCCGAGGTCTCAGGTCAGTTTCATGGAGAAGTGTCTTTCTCTTCTCTATTAGTATGCCCACCCCTATTTGTCTGTCTCAGG
>JAOYSI010006003.1:0-13147 GCA_025775065.1 Hiodon alosoides | reverse complement strand
CTGTCTCTCTATCTCTCTATATATATCGCTCTTGTGTCTACACCTGTCTGTCTCTCCGATGCTCTCTCTCTCTCTCCCCCCCTCTCTCTCTCTCTCTCTCTCTCTCTCTCTCTTTCTCCCCCATTCTCTCTCCCCCTCTCTCTCTCCCCCTCGCGCTCTCTCTCTCTCTCTCCCTCTATCCATCTCCCCCCCTCTCTCTCTCTCCCTCTCTCTCCCCCTCTCTCTCTCTCCCTCTCTCTCCCTCTCTCGCTGCTCCAGGAAGGTTCAGGGAGAGCAAATATGTCCACAGCCTTAAGTACTTCAGCTGCTATCAATCTTTAGTCTCATTTAGTATGTGGCACATGACGTATTCTTCCCAGTGTCGTTTGTCTGCGGGAATTTGCTCTGGAGCTGTCTGCCCAAACAGATGGAAGCATTTCTATAATATGTTTGGCCTCTCCTGATCCTGGGTTGGGTTAAAGCGAATAGATCTTAGAAACCCTCATTCATCTACACTGCATTGCACCAAAACTATTTTTCGGAAAATATAGCACAATTGTGCGTACTGCTTTTAAATACATTTTCATACGTATGTAATATAAAAAATTAGTAGAATAAAAATGACACTTGTGTTTGTTAATTCGTTAAAAGAGTCAGATGGGTTTTCCGGTAGGTTGAGGTTAGAAAACAGGCCCCAGCACAGGCTGAGCCCCATGAGCTGGAGATGACCCCAGCACAGGCTGAGCCCTATGAGCTGGAGTTGGCCCCAGCACAGGCTGAGCCCTATGAGCTGGAGTTGGCCCCAGCACAGGCTGAGCCCTATGAGCTGGAGTTTTACTGGATATTTACTGAAGCTCACTGAAGTACCTTGCTCCAGGATACAACAGCTGGGGTGGAACTAGAACCGGCAACCTTTTGGTTACAAGCCTGAACACCTACAACACCTGCTGCCCTATACTGGGGAGAAAATCATGAAAATGATGATACATTTTTGCTTCGTTACATCCATAAACTTAAAATATGTGTCCAATTCATTCCTGCCTAAATGGAGTGGGACAGGTTTGACGGAGGGAATATTGAATATCAATCTGCTTGGGCTTCAGGATAAACTTTCAGTATTTCACTCATGGGACCACCCAGAAAGACTCCCCCCCCCCCCTTCCCCAGGCCTCTCAAGGGTCACAAACTGTCACAAAAGTGGCCTTGAAACTGACTATTGCAAAGAGTGAGCGCACCCCTCTCCTCTGGCGTGACCAGCTGTGATACAATATGTGTGCATGCCCTGACCATCAGTGTAAAATGTCCCGTGCACGTTAATACACATCGTCACGTTTATTTCACTATCTCTGGAGTTCAATCACAACTCTGATAAACTCATTACCGGAATGAGCTACCGCACAATCTTGAACATAACACAGACATTCACAGAGGATGGTTTAAAAAGCTTCTTGATGAGGAATGGAACCAAAGCGACATAGGGTTTAACGTATTTATGTTTCAATACGTTGCCTCTATTCTTAAACACAAATGTCATTGGTTTGCCATTGCCCTTGGAGGTTTTCAGTGTAAAAACTCAAAAATTACAGGCAATACAACTTGCAAGTAGAAACGTACTCAGGATGAAGCAATCTTTGTCTTTAAAGAATGAAGGAACAGAAAACCCTAAAAGATTTAAAAACAGGAATGCAGTCGCTCTGATAGCATTGTGGCTTGAACCCAATGCCAGAGATTAGATATAAAATATTAGACCTCAAACAGCACTGATGTTTAGCTTTGTAGCCTTGCCATCTCACACAAATGGTGCCTGTCTGGGGGAGAGAGTACACGTCAGTCTTGGCCCCGGCCCCTGTAGAGCTGCGAACGCAAACAAACTCAGATGGTGTCGCAGTCTAAATGCTCAGGATCAGACAGTAGTCGCGCCAGCATCCAGCTGGAAAAAGGATGGTCCTTCAGCGGGACGACATCTTTCTTCAACCACATGTCAAGCTGCTGGCAGGTGCCACGCTCGGAATGGAAGCCTCACTCAACAAACAAGAACCAACACCGCCCGATCAGGTCCTGCGATTTGACACTGAGAAGTGTGACTTATAAACAATACTGTGAAGCTCTTTTTACGCAAAAATAAAATCCCATCAAAAAGACTTGATGATTTTCTTTGGCTAATATTTGAGAGGAAGATCAAGAGTGCTCACTTTGACAATGCAGAAAAAACCGAAAGACACATTGACCAGTGTGTTGTCTGTCCTGCTTTACCTGTCCGAAAAGTTGAACACCTTTAGGCTGCATTCCACTGAGCACCTTTAGACTGCATTCCACTGAGCACCTTTAGGCTGCATTCCACTGAGTACCTTTAGGCTGCATTCCACTGAGCACCTTTAGGCTGCATTCCACTGAGCACCTTTAGACTGCATTCCACTGAGCACCTTTAGACTGCATTCCACTGAGCACCTTTAGACTGCATTCCACTGAGCGGGGTGGTGGGTGTGAAACCTTTGGCTATCACGTTTCTGCACTGCCACAGCCTGGCCTGCAGACAGGGGCCCTCTGAAACATGTGGCTTACCCTCCAGAGTTGCACAGAAACACATGTGCAAATCCCTGACAGCTCTTACTGTCGCCGGAGACAAGCCATTGAGTGGGAGCAGAATAAAAGGCACAGACCCAGGGAAATTAAAGGGGCCGTCAAAGAAGCTATCCCTTCTGCTTATATGCAAGAATGCTTCTCATTACAGCCAAACTCTTAACAGCAGATGAAAATTTCCCAGTGGGCGTGTGTGCATTTTCATGTCTGACTTTAAAATTGAAACGTAGATAATTTGATCAGAAAATGTTTTCAGCGTGTGGGCCGGTGAGACAAATGCAGTAAGATTGCATTGTGGGATCTAAACCACATTTAAACAATGCCAGACAGCTGGTAAGGCGTTTTGAATCTTTTTTTTCCCCAGTCTCAAAAAAAAAAAAGCCCAAAAATCTAAAACTTACAAAACAAAATGACGTCACCTAAGAGAAATATACGGTTTGACAGCTAAAAACCACAGATCTTCAATACAATCTGGATTGGCTAATGTAAAATCAATCAGATGATTTAAGGGAGACAATAATTTTCCTGTGGAGAATGTTTTTCTGTGGTTAGTTCAGCTGCACTGTAAACCGATGCCCATGAAAAGGTGACTGTTTTCATAGCTAACATAGTTACGTTGCATGATATCCGGTCACCAACAAGGAAATATTATGCAATTCCGTCAGAGGATAAATAGGCTAAAATGGCATTGGCATGAATAAATAATAAACATTTAGGTTGTTTCAGTATATAACTATATTGTACACGTTCCCCATTTTGAACATCAAACACCGACTGTAGATCAGACATGGATTGAAAAGCGACGCCAATGATTCGTTGTAGTCATTGACTGATGATTGAAAGTGTGTCATCCCACTGGGTTTGTGGCAGATACAACAACACACGCTGGGAGTGATCAACGGAAGGCCTTTCAGACAGGTCTGATACCGGCTAATCGGCTGCTCTTGACGCAAAGTCCTTCTGAGTTGACAGCTTAACAACGCAGCCCCCTTACCTGAGTGGATCAGATTGATTTGGCCTGATCTACAGTACACTGCTTTCCTTCTGTTGGCCTCAGTCTGGTTCACACGTCTGCAGAAAACGCGGTTTTTGTGAAGGCTCACAAAGGCCAAGTCAACACACAGCAGGGTCCATCAGCACCAGGGACAACAAAGTAGACCCATTCTGCGTTACTGAAAGATTGATGTCTCAGGATGCAGCCAAATCTAACCCCCTCACACATAGCTGCAGTCCTCTGGGTTTTTTAAAGGCCCAGTTCTTTGTGCTATCTTAAGCTTCTGACCGGCTCGAGTCCCCAAACCCAGCAGGGCCCGGTCTGTTCAGTACAGTGGCGTCCTTGTCTCGAAGACACCCTACTGGCTGACCGAGCGGAAGTACACAGGCCCCTGTCCTGTCTCCTTAAATCAGAACGACGGTACAAACTAAGCCAGAAATAAATCACAAAGACATGCAGCCTTACACAGCAGAATTAAAAAGTCCTTGAGGGAGGAATCCGTTGAAGAAAAATGGCCTTTAAAATTTGTTTAATTATCCTCTAACCTCAGACGCAGACCTTATAATTTTAACATAACTGTAGCTGTATCGTCTGCCATTAATCAAAGGGCTTGTGCATTTAATGGCATCAGTTTTATTCTCCTCAGAGATCGTAAAGACACCAGGGTTTTAACCTTCACAAAGAGAACTCCAACTGAACGGAACCGCACAGCAGCGCACTGAAAGTCCGCTCAGGCTTTCATGTTGGCCTGAGAGGAATCCCCCAGGGAATGATGGGAAACCTGCGTATTAGCACTTAGAACAGATTGTGTTGAGAGCATAGCCAGTCCACGGCAGCATTTCTTTGAGTTTGATGTGAAGTCTTACTGTTAAAAAGGGCCCTGCGATGATTTATTTCACCCCTGCCGGAAAGGGGCTTTCAAATGCGCTCTTCATACACAAAAAATTATGTTCTAAAATCATCATTTGCCGAAAGCAATTTATCTCAAAAACTTTTTAATGCGGGTATCTGAATATGATTACAATATGATGTCACAAATTCGCAATTCTCTTTTAAGGCATAGTAAACAGGTGTTATTCAAAACAAGAATTACAAGTAGAAAGTATCGATTTAAAGCTCAGATCAAATCACTAAGGCTAACTTTTCATATTGCATTCCTGCATGCAGAGATATACTCTGCACTGTTTCTCTATTCCTTGCTGATAACCATTTGCAAATGGAAGCATAGTGTCATCACATTAGCAACTTACCTGCGTATTATCAGGACGTGCCACAAACCGCAAATATATAGTTTCCTTGTGGAAAACTGGGCCTGCCGTGTCACTAAATAATTATTCCCTTAATTTCTTCTAAATGTGAATAGCTGCAGATCAAATGAATTTAACTACAAGTGGAGAGGTCTCACAGAGAACATTGGTTTGAAACTGGAGCAAAATGAGGAAAGAAAGACTATGCTAAATGTGAATACATCCAACAGAGTGAGTGGCTCCAATGACAAGGCAGACCCCTTCACCTTTTTTGTTCGCCTTGGAGTTTGTCTGACTCTAGCATTACAGTTAATCCGCTTAGCAAAGCTAAATACATTGATTTCTGTAGTAAACGGCTGTACGCAGTGACCAGATTTGCCTGTCTGTGTTGCGAGCTGGTGAGATAACAAACAGATATCGCCTGCCTGAGCAGTAAGTGGTGTCACACCTTGGGTTTCAGACGACGGTAACGCAGCCAGTAGGCACTAGTAAAAACTCAAAATTCAAAACGAAGAATCAGCCAGCTATGAGCACTATAGTGCAAATGGTGTTAATTCTCCCCACAAAGGTGATGACCTGTACCAATATTAACAGAACCAAGACCAAAAATCATGCATCTATGGTAAACCATCAACACCTCTCCAACTGATTCAAGTTTCACCCTGCCAACTACAAATACTACGCTCTCCCTTCAACTTCCCCCCAAAATTAGGAATATTGTGGTTGCTCCGTTCTGTGGTCGAAAACCCTGGTCAAGTGGACTGATTGACTGCATTGAACACCTGAAAAGAAATCCTGTGAAGCTAATCAATATTGAAAGCCCCGGTTTCTCCAAAAGGTTCCTGGTGCAACCTGATGCATCCAGAGTTGGACCTGGAGCTGTTCTGGCTCGAGAAGAAGGGACCACTGTCGTTTGAGTGCAACTGGTAAAATTGGTGAAGTCCCAGGTGAATTTTCTGTCATACTGTACTATTGCTTAAAAAGTGAATTTACACTACAATATTATATTTTTTTAAAGAATAATTTCAATTAAATTATTGAAATAACTATAAAAGTACTAGCTAGCAAGCTTACCAGGAATACGTTTGTCTCTAAACCTCTCAATCCTGGTTTCCACAATGTTTAGCCTGAAGAACCAAAACCGTTCTCAGCTTCAACAAAGCTCTGAGGCTGGTCCTAGGACTGTTTGTGACATTCTATGCTGAGGTGAGGGGTCACATGGCCCAAGTGCAAACACCTGCGTGTTAAAGGCTGTCACTCCGCTTGGGAAGCCTTTACTGCCCTTCCGTGAAGCGGTGGCCGTGTTTACACACCAAAGAAAGGGCCTCAGCACGAACAGGTGGGACCCGGGCCAGCAGCGCTGTCGGAAGCTAAAGACACTGACCCCCGACACTGGGAGCTGGCCACACTCTCCCACGTCTGTCTTAGCCACAGTGGCACGAAATCAGATCACTCCCGGGGCTCACTCTGTAGGAGGATCAGTTACAGAGACTCGTGTAAATAATTACGGATCCACACCACAGCTGCTGCTGCTTAAAGTGTTTGTGAACAAGAAAAGCTGAGAACAAATGCTTTAAAGCTTGAGAGAGAGCCCTAGCTTAGTTGCAGACGTATTTTTGGAAGAACAAACAAAAAAAAAAAAAGTAATCGTGAGGCAGAGCGAACTGACGGCATGGTGCACAAAACACCCATGGTGAAGTTGATGTTATTGGTCTTATTATGCCCTTTAAGCTTTTAAAAAAAGACACACCCACAGTCACAAACATTTGACTTAACTATTGGGGGTATTTTGTTTCTGTCAACATCGGGAGCAATGAGCTATGGCTCACCATGGTGTGGTACTCAGCAGACCGCGTCTCTATGCCATTTTACCAAAGTTCTCTCGACGGCCTCTGGTATCTGGAAACAAATCTCCCGTTTTTTTACTGATCGAATCTGGGTTTTCTGGTTCCTTGATTCCCTCTGGAAATCTTAGCCGCGCTTTGTGGCAATTTCTCTTTGTGAAAATGTGCTAAAACAAATAAAGTTTGACCACTGCATTTTCCTGGCAAGCAACACCTACTTACAGATGAAAATTTGTGAAAATAAATATCTGAAGGAGACTACGCAAGACTCATTTGACTTAAAACAAAAAACAAAAACAAAAAAAAACTCAACGCACCTAATCCGGTGTTAAACCGATCTTGAGGCACAGAAGTTATCTTTTAACATTATGCAACATAATATTAATATTACACGGGTGCTTTTTAGTGACCACAATTCATAATCGTTCGTCACTGCTAGAACAAAGGGCCAGGGTATTCTTGCTAATTAAAAGTGGCAAACAATTTAAGAGCTATTCACTGATACAAAGATGTTTAGTTCATATAAAGTCACCCATTGCCGTCCAGCGATGCATCCCCACCAAACTCTGCCACCTGGAGGCCGGAGGTGGCAGCCGGCTCGGTGGGGCTTAGCAGAGCACGTGGCCCCAGGGCCCATCGACAGAACTTCAAAGGCTCTTTCGATGCAGACGAGAAACACCACAGCTGTGATGGATACTCTTTATCCCTGGCTGGGCTGTTTGAGATGAAAGACCAAAATAAAAGGCACTCCTGGAATCCCTAAAAAAAAAAAAACTTAAAAAAAACAACCACAAGTTAATTGATATTTTAACACCTGCTGGGATAATGATAGAACAATGATCTCTAAAATGGGTAGAAAATTATATATAGAGCGAAAGGTTATTTTGTTAAACTAAAAATTTCAGTAAAAGGAACCAAAGCATTGAGGTCAATAAAAATTAAAAACGAAATTATTGGTAAAGTGAAACGAAAATTAAACAAAAATTCAACTGAAATTTCTCTCTAAAACTAAATAAAATTATTATAACACTTAAACATTCAGATTTTATAGGGAGAGGTGCCTTACCTAATAAAACAACAGTTTCCTGTCCATCTTAATAGAGATTGATTAAGAATCAGATAAAATAAGATGTTATTCACAATTAACATTTATACAGGAACATTGTTCTAACACAACCATGTCCAAACATTGACTGCTTTATTTTATTATACACTCTTAGTATAATGACGTGTAAGTTTAGACTTTTTGAGTAAAGTTTTGTCATGCATTCATTCATGAAAACCACCATTAGTGAAGTAATTACTGGAGGCTGATACTATTTCAATTTTAGAATCACTGTCTAAAATCTTTCTGAGTGCAATGCCCTTTAACCTGATCTAGACCAGCATTGCTTGTGGTTTTTAGAGAGGCCTTTGTGACCACCATATCAAATCATTTTCAATTGCTCTTTGAAGTTTAAGGCTTGAATGAAACAAACTGGCAAAAAAAAACAAAAAAAAAACGGTTGAATGTCCTCCATGAAAGTTTCCTCCTTCAATAGTTCTCTGTTGTTATTGTTTCATCTGATGTGGTTTAAGTGAAAATGAGGAATTCCTGAATAAACCTTCCGCCCCGACCACATTTCCCAGGGGGTTTCCAAGCTGGCTGTGGCACATATCCCACAGTGCAATGCCATCACCCGACGGTTCTGGGTCATCCCCCTGGTTCCGCACGCGGTGAGGTGTGGAACGGTCGGACTGGCTCGCCGCGGGTCCCCACTGGAGGGACCGGACCTGCAGCAACAGGTGGTCCTTCGACTGCAGCCCGGCTCCAGCAGCAGCAGGCGCTGGAGGTGGCCAACGACACACAGCGGAGGAGAGGGAGGGATCCGCGTTGCTTGTCAGGCAGCGTCTGGAGTCCATTACAAAGATGACTTTGACCCTCAGAAATGGAAATGCCTCTTCCCAGAAACGTATTTAGTGTAAATGTGTTCCAGGGATGTAAATCGGGGGCCCACATAAAGCATGTGTGTCCTTTAATCTTTTAACTGTGGAAAAATGATTTTTGTTACTTGTTAAGCCAGAAGCAATGGCCCTTGCCTTCAGCACAGAGAATACGTTTATTTCTTGCCCACATGATTTTTTTATATTAAACAACTACCAGTACATTACTTATGTATATTTCTGTGGTTGAATTATACATATCTAGTTCTGTTCCTGCATATGTATCGTAACGGTATCAGCGTCTCTTAAAAGTGACTGGAACCCAAATCAAAACTTTGGCAACCAGCTAATCGCACTTAACGTAACTGTATTTCTGTGGAATATGTTGGATACCCACAAAAAAAAGACACTTTTATATACAGTTATGTTATGTGTGATTAATTGCAAAAATGTATTTGATTTGGTCCCAGCCTTGAAAGTATTTGTATCGGAAAATTTAAGCTGTGAGAGATTGCTATGGCCAAGCATTTAAAACATTATCTCTAAAAAGAATAACGACCTGCAGCGTTTTATCGGCCACAGGTCTTTACCTCGGCTAAACTGGCCAATAGAAACCTCGTGATGAAAATCTTCTTATGAGTAATCAGATGGCAACCATCTGGCTGCAACATCTGGCACCCTTGAGGTCACTCAGAACCCCAGCAGTCAGACATCAGTCTTTATCAGCCTGCCAGGTCCAGACAACAGTTACCCAGGGCAGCTGAGACTGCCTCTTAGAGGAGGCTTGTGGAGAGTCTTGAGACCAGACTGACCCTCAGACTGGTCCAGTTATCATTCAACAATAGATGGCAGACCTGAGAGGACTGGTACCTACTGACGCGTCTGTCTGACAGATGTCTCAGAAGCGTTGAGAGAACGCAAGGTGAGGGAAACTAAACAAAAACAAACACTGTACTCTAGAGTTGGAGGGACAATCTAACAATCATTGCAGGTGTTCGTATGGCTCCGAGATGTCCCAGATTAAGACTGGAGAATTGAAACACAACTGCACCGATGCTGAGGTCTTGGTTTTCTCTCACACGTCCTTCCAAAATTTTGGTCAGTCCATTTGGCAGTCCATACCCCCCCCCCCCGGTTGAATTTTCACTGACTCCTGTGAGTCGCAGCAGCAGAAGCATGATGACTGAACCAACAGCAGTAGCATAAAACAGACATGGCCCTGGTTCCGGAACCCCTTTCTAAAACACGGCCAAGACCGCAAAAGTATTCCCACAAACAGCCAGCAGTACTATTTACCAGTGAAGATTCAGAAATGTCTTCAGTATTTGCAATTGTTCACTCCCTACATTTCGGTAAAATCTAAACCGAGGATTATAGAGATTCATTTAACTTTTTAAAAGCTAATTTAATGATTACAAAATTTGCTGCAGTAACCTTTAAATGGGGACACTTGAACATGTATTTGCCAAAAGACATGCTCACTGCGCTGGGGAGAATGTGCTTGGCCTTTAGACTGTGAAACACAGATAAATGTAATTCTGCTCTCTCCATCAGAAATCAGTAATACTGTGAATGGCTGCCAGTTTACCCTGAGGACTAGGAAGGGAGAGAAGTGTGAGTGTTGTGTTTAATCACCTCTACAGCCCCAGACTTGCTGGAGAAGTAAATATAACACGCAGAGGCCCTTGGCTGATGTTATTGTTGAACCGACAGTGTCAGAACACAAAAACTGCATGGAACTTTTGCATTAGCAGGGAGTTCACACTGGCAAAAAAAAAAAATCATAAAAATATTGATTTCTTATCATATTTATCACAATATTTACGGTATATAGCGATACGGTACAGCTTAATGTCGGAAGATGTGGGGTGGGAGCATGATCAGAGCAAATATTGCCTAAAGCTGTCGATATTGTCCATTCAGGTTGTTTAAGGAAAATACAGTAGCAGGTCCTATTGTCTTTGTTTCAGTGCAAAGTGTGCCCAACGTGTCGCATCTCCACAATCATCTCAACATTGAGCCGCCATGAACGTAATTAAAGTTTTTTAATTAGACTCTGCTGTTTTCTGGGAAGCCTGTGGCAGTGCTGGGTGGAGCCTGTATGGAGACAGGAGGCTTGAGGTCTGGCGCAGGGACCACAGCGTGGTAATGGAAACCTTGTGTTCATGCACACACATACACACACACACACACACACACACACACACACACACACCAACTAACATTCTCTGATACAGAACCCAGGGCTCCGTCACTCATTGGACACGAAATTCAAACAGAACGGCGAGAAAATGCAGAAAACAGACCTTGGGCGACTGACACCAGAAAAGGCCATCCATTTCCACTTAGACATTTACGTCATTTTCCATACACATTTAACCCCAAATTACAGGGGATATAACTTCTTCTGTTAAGATTTAAGAATAGATCTATCCTCGGCATGATACAGTTGTTCCAGTCAAAAGTAGTTATTAGAGAACAATATACAGTTTTTTGTCTGGTGTACCCCCTGGATTACAAGGCTAATATTAGGTGACAACACTTACGTTACATAACTGAAATACTGAACAATACTCAATGTTATGCAGTGGTCTATCTATTACATTACAGGTAAAATGCAGACCTAACATCACAGAACAATCCCAGACCAACAACACAATAGCAATTTAGTCTGGCAAAGAACACCAGAGGTCAATTAGAACTGACAATGAAAAACTGTTGACTGGATATAATGCTGTTAATACCAAGCAGAAAGTTCATGCTAAAACTTCTTCAGCGACTTCATCGTTCAGACTCGATTTCCTTCAAGGATCACCCTCCCAAAAATAAAACAGAGACTGGGTCATGGGCGCTGAACATAGTGAAAGCCAGTAAAAGTAATGTGTGAGGAGAACCACCTAGTGTTCACTGTAGATTAGTGCAGTCAAGTCGGCCGACTCTTCCTCCCACGAATGACATGGAGGATCTTGCGTCTACTAGGGGATTGAAACACTGCCATCTAGAGACCACCTCCAAGCAAATCCATGTCACTGTCGGTCTAAATTGCATTAAGAAACCTGTGCGTTTTCTGTTTGTATTTGTAAAGTTAATACAAGTTAACTCAACAAACTTCTGAGTCCTTGTATCAGAATCCTTTTTTTTTATATTTTATTTTCCCATCCCTGCAACACAGCCCTGCTTTTTAGCACCACACACCATTAAAGCTCAAAATCCAGTGCAACACACAAACGCAAAACTCAAAATCTGAATGCAATGAAGGTACTGATACGAACCCTCATCAAATCTCAATTTTAAAGCTAAAGGTGTTTATTGTCTCACTCAATTTCAAACATCAGTAATTTCACCACGTGTTTAGGGTGTATGGGATTAAATCTCCAGTGACTGTTCTCAATTGCCACGCAAACGAATTAACTGTAAATCAATCTGACTTAACATCGTGAAGCCAAATCCTTATGGATATGTTAAAAACATACTGTTTTTAAAATGTCAAACATGAATATTTGGTGACATGAATTTACGAAGTAACAAAGAAAGGGATGTATTAATAGGGAGTTCAGGGATGATTGCCACATGAGGGCACTGTGCTCACAAGTCATTCACTAGTTTTACATTGAGAGACAACTATTTACTGGAATTTCTAGCGGTTTTTATCCAGTAAACGAATTAATTGCTAAACTCGGAATCTATTCATAGATGTTAAATTCCGACTTTGTAGACAAAAATCTTCAATACATAATCACAAATGTTTTCTCGTTCCGTTCATGCAAATTGCAGCAAAATAGGAATTTACAAGGAAAAAAAATATAACACATAAAATTTTAAAGATAATTTCAAAATCTTATCATAATTCAAAATTATGAATGGAAGGAGTCACAGGCGGTAATGTATTCATATAAAGATACTACATTTGTATTTAAAATGAGATTAAAAGCATAAGGAATGCACTATATGGACACAAGTATTGGGACACCTACACATTACACCTACAGGAGCTTTTATGACATCCCATCCTAAATCCATAGACATTAATATCGAGTCGGTCCCCCCTTTGCAGCTATAACAGCTTCCACTCTCCTGGGAAGGCTTTCTACAAGATTTTGGAGTGTGTCTGTTGGAAGTATTGCCCATTCTTCCAGAAGAGCATTTGTGAGGTCAGACACATGTTGGACGAGAGGGCCTGGCTTGCAATCTCCGTTCTAGATCATCTCAAAGGTGTTTGATCAGGTTGAGGTCAGGGCTCTGTGCGGGCCAGTCAAGTTTTTCCACACCAAACTCCTCCAACCATGCCTTTATGGACCTTGCTTCGTGCACTGGGGCACAGTCATTCTGGAACAGAAAAGGGCCTTCCCCAAACTGTTTCCACATAGTTGGAAGCACAGAATTTCCCAAAATGTCAAAATGGTAAGCTGAGGCATTAACATTTCCCTTCCTTGGAATTAAGGGGCCTAGGCCAACCCCAGAAAAACAACCCCATAGCATTATCCCTCCTCCACCAAACTTCCCTCAGACTGCCAGATAGAGAAGCATGATTCGTCACTCCACAGAACACGTTTCCACTGCTCCAGAGTCCAGTGGCGGCG
>JAOYSI010006002.1:0-13147 GCA_025775065.1 Hiodon alosoides | reverse complement strand
CAGACCTCTACATGCTTTGTAAGTGGGAAAACCTGCAAAATTGGCAGTGTATCAAATACTTGTTCTCCCCACTGTATTTAGCAACGGCGGGAGTTATTGACATTTATTTCTCTAGTTTAAAATGTATCCATCTTTAGCATATTGTCTCTTGTATGTGGTTCCTGCAGGATTCAGAATGTCAAAAAGTGGAGAATGGGGGAGATCATGGACATGAGGCTGTCTATCTGCTAGCACATGGCCTGAGACTGGGGGTGGGGGGTCGTCTTAGCATGCTTACACAGGACAGTCAATATAACATCGGAAGAGAGAAATTACTGGGGCACTAGGAATGGTAAGAGGAGCCAAGGCACCACTGAAACATGATTTGCACAGAGCAGGAAAGACTTGACATCTGACCCCCATCAACTCAAAGTTCCGTGTTTTCATTTCCCCAGAATCCACACCTGCTCACTCATACACTTGTAGAATATGGCAATAATATATATTCCCCGTTATTTTTAAAACAATTTCCACCAAAAAAACTGTTTTTTTCTCCCATTTTTTCTCCCATTGTCTAATTTTATAACACATTACATTTAGATAAAAACATTACAGGCAAAAAACAGTGCCCTTGTCAAACGCTCTCATGTCAACAGACAACTAACTATAACTCCTCTGGAACATTCCAAAAAATTAAATAACAATAAAAATAAAAACAATTGCGAGCATACACCACACAGGAATTTTGACAATTCAGCTTAATGTCTCTTAGGACATAAAAAGCGATTAGTATGTTAGTTAACTTTCATATTAAATATAACAGTCGGCTACTTCAAATCAAATGCAAGTTAATGCTAGCTTTTGTTAATTGTTAAATGTTATTTTTATAGGTGAAATAACACATTTTGTGTTTGGTTTGATTTATAACAGAAGATTTATAAAGAAACAGATTTAAAAAGAAATGTATAACAGTTATCAATCTATCTCCCACTCATGCCTTGTTACACTTTTTTTTACCGACATCTTTACATATTTATAACTTTATTTATAACTATATCTGCAACATGCATTTCATTGTGTCTAACATCTGCTGAAGTTTCATTCAGGAGAATGAAGTAGACACCCTAAAGTGTTTCTTAAGAGCGGTTTTCTTATGTCGGGCTGTCGAAAATGATCTTCCAAAGATTACAGTTTTGGTTCTGGATTTGAAATGGACGAAATAATGGTTTGACCTTTCTTTTGGAATGACTGCAGTGATATTGAATAAACTGTCAGAAGACAACATGAAAATTACACACTGGGAAGAAGGGTATATCTGCAGATTCAAAAGGAATAGCCTCATAAATCTTAAAACAGTGCATGTGTGTTTGTGTGACACCAAGTGGAATAGATATTTAATTAATGCTTTTTAACATACCTATTTATAATATTTATGTCAATTCATTTGCCTATCAGTCATAAAGAAGTGCAGCCAAAAAGTAGCAAGAGTGATATTTATACTCATACATATACACACTGACTTGGTGTGAGGCAGGATCAATATCCTAAAAAAATTAATCTCAATTTCTGTCATATCCAGGGAAATAAATGCATGCTGGGAGGTCCGTTTAAGTCTATTTGATTAACACAGCGGATAACATGTCGTCAAAATATATGACGTGACGTTTGGTTGGGTACCTAGCCTCTGCCATTTACTGATAAGCTGCTTTGAGTTTCTTCTGTCTCAGGCAAAGCAGTTTACTAAACTGCATGATTAGGTCAAAGTATTTAAGAAATAAAAAAAAATGAAGGAAAATCAACTTCGCTCCAGGCAAAGGCAACCATAAATGACTACAGGTTAGTTCAATCTACAGTTTCCACATATCATTATTATCAAATAAAAAATATTAAATCTGCTCCCAGTGGCAGGAGAAGCACTACGAGATGATGGTGTCCGCACTGAAGTTGAAGGAGCGGCAGTTCCAGGCCCATGTCAAGGATGTGGACCAGAAGATGAGGAGGAGACCCTCGCCAACAAGAAGGAGAATGCGGGGAAAAAATCCTCAGAGCAACAAGGCCATCATGATTCAGCTCCAGGAGGAGATGAAGCGGAAGACGCATGACAGCAGCTGCGTCAGAAAGATGAAGAGAGGCGCAGTCAGCAACAGAGCCCGGACATGCTCAGCTAAGAGGGGTAGACACTGCGGGTCGAGCTGGAACAGACGCACACGCACACTGAGAAAAAGTTGCTCCAGATCGAGGAAGATGCGCTGGCTCTTCAGCAAGAAATAAAAGAACAGGCTCGATAAGTTGATTTCACTCGCAGTGAAAGTTTTACACGTGAACGGTGAGGTGATTAGTTGTCAGTGGAACACAGGGTGTTCTGGGGCTTTCTTTCAGGTTTAACTTTTCACCAATGGAAGACTACTTGATCTCTTTACACCAACTGGACTCCAGACAACCCTGAGGCTTTAAAGGGTAAGAAATTATTCAATACCAATACTGGTGGGATGATAGTGAGGGTGATTGGGCAGGTAACGAACAAACCTACAAGCCAGAAGAAGACATAAATGAGGATAAGGCTGGCCCCATGCAGGAGGAAATGGCAGTCACGTCACCCAGCCGGGATGGATCCGGAAACGGTGAGGAGGTTCCAACTCAAAAGTCTGACTCAAATGGATCAAGGGTTATATGCTTTGCCATTGCACCACTATGCTAACCAATTAGTACCATATTAATTTGGCTGGCACTTCTCATGGACCTCTGCAGTCCTGCCAAGTTTGGTGCGGTTTTTTTTTTTGGTGGAAAGAAAGAAAATAAAAATAAATGAATTAAAACCAGAATGATTACAATTTTCCGTCTACACACTGTAGTGCTTGGCCCCCTAAAGATTGACTAAGTGTCAAACAAGGGGTAACAGTAAAGATTTAAAGAAACGTATAAAAATCACGCAATTCCAACCATTTATATTTAGTTCAATACATAAATTAAATTAAATTGCGTGATTCATTCTGACATATAACTCAACTATAATTCATATTGTCTCACGGTTTACCTGCGTTTCAGTTTTACTTGCAGTAAATTAATTATTTGGTTTCAATCAAAGATTACAACTTCAATTTTCTCATATAGAAAGCAAATTATGACCAAATTCCTTTGAAGAGTGTGTCTACTGCGATCCGCTAATTAGGTGCAGATATGATGCCCATGAGATTAATCTTGACGCCAGTAGCACCTATGGAACACCAGGCAGTGAAGCCTTTCCCCCCTTTGAAGTTGGACAAGTCCACCTCCTGCTCTTCACAAAAGTGAAACCTTGACTGCCCCTGCCTTTGTACGATATCTACACTCAATTAAATGTTTTAATCCAGCTGTTAACTCCCACTGTTGGCCGGACAGTGGCCGTAATGGGCCATTAAACACGCCTGACAATGTGTCCAATTATTAAGGGAATGAATGATTCCACAGGTTGCTGTTTCAGGCTGTTCAATGGCTCTGCAGATTTTGAAAGCCAGTCGTCAGTGCGAATATTAACAGCTGTGTATTAGTCTAAACAGTAAATGGTTCAAATGCATTCCTATTTTGGCCATTAATTGACTGGCCACAGGCATGCATTTCCGTCCAGTGAGAAGACACTTTGAATCCACATGCATTCATTTTGAAATGTTAAAATTGTTATTATTATCATTATTAATTTTTTATACACCTATGCACGGAAAACAGACATTCTAACATTGACGCTAACAAGGGTTAGCTTCAGCAATTAATAACATGCGTCATTGGCGGC
This sequence comes from Hiodon alosoides, assembly GCA_025775065.1. Taxonomy (NCBI): domain Eukaryota; kingdom Metazoa; phylum Chordata; class Actinopteri; order Hiodontiformes; family Hiodontidae; genus Hiodon; species Hiodon alosoides. Next base: position 9,402 of record JAOYSI010006002.1, on the reverse strand, counting down.
CTTGCTGTTTATTGAAATCTATTGAGTCGTAATAAAATGTAGCCTGGAAGAAGCCTATTATGGATGTTCTTGAGCTGGCCAAATTGCAATATTGAATTTTGGAATGAGAGGAAAAAAAAAACATTGATTTTCCTTCACTATTATTATCATACATTGTGTAATCAGTTCTCAGTGACACATCTTTACCAAAACCATTCATCTTACAAACAAATGAATCAATACCGTATCCGTCTACTTAATCCATATATGTTTATTTTAATCATCTGTATATTAATTCATTATCTGAAAAACACAAACGATTTGATGACCGAGGAGTGGTTTTGTATTTTAAAAGTGAATGGTTCAGATGGCGCTGTGTAATACTAATTGATAAAATGGCAATAGAACCAATATAGGACTGCTGCGCTTAGCTTCTCCTAAAGTTATTAACCAGGCCGGTAATACTATTGATCTACCTACACTTTATCACATTTTAATCACCATAAACCATGGGCTAATACATACCTGCCAAAAGTGATTGCTCTGACTGGGGAAATTCTTGACAGTCTGGGAGATCTATATAAAAATCTGAAGTCCTCCTGCTGAAATCAAACTAATGGGCTGTTTGCAGATATTTCCCCAGAGGAAATGACAGTCTGTTAACATTCTGCGTCACAGGTATATATATATATATATGTTTGTAAAGGAATATGATAAAAAGTGTAATGTCTTGGATTTGATACCACAGGATTGCAAGGTTTATTCAGGCTAAAATATTCAGACTGAGACAAAAAATCTCAATAGCCTTATAAGTCACTGAAAGAGTTTAATGTATTCCTTGTTGCCAGGAAACAGCTATTTGCTGTGATGTCAGAGGTGGAACGAGGAGAACCACACAAAGCTCGAAGCTCGTCTCTAATCTCTGCTGATTAAGGTCATAACGATTGGACTGTAAATACTTCTTGTTGTGACCACTGTGTTTTTTCCTATCTTTAAAAAGCAGCTCTGAACTAATTCATTAATGTCCTAAGTAATTACTAGCATATTCACCCAAATCAAGAGACAACAGTCAATATCTGTATAGACTAAAACTTGTCTCAAAGACCGCATTTTTAGAACACATAAACTTTCTGATCTCAATGCCAGGTTCTTCGTTACAAGGCCATCGTTTGTCCTGGGATGCCTTTCAGCAATGTGCCAAACTACAACCGTGAAGAAATTCTTTCCTCAGGATACTATTCCTATGCCAGATGTAAACGATTAAATGCCAACAGGATTTTTTAAATATTACTATACAGTCAGTGGTAATGATCCAGTGAACTTTTTTTTTTCTGATTGAACATTAAATACGTAGCAACACTAGAACAAGCACAAGCCCGAGAGTTAATGGAAGGTTCAGCATTCCAGTTTTGCTAAACATTCGAGGACAGAATTCAATCTGTGCCCAAAATGATCTAACTACCATTCAATTCAGAACTAAACAGTGTGAACATACAATAAATAAACCATACATTATTTATTTGTAACAGCATAAAACTGTGATAACTGGTGAAATATTCCTTGTAAGCCTACAGGAGATAAAATAATAGTGTACTAAAACTATCATTTTTCTAGCAAGGGAGAAATACCCTTAAAATGATAATTTAAAAAAAAAACATCTATATTATTATTATTATATAAATCCACGGTCCCAAACCTCAGCTTTGTATTCAGACATGATTTGTCGAGAAAATATTGTTTAACTAAACTTTGGTTTTCAACATATGTACAACCTTTTTTGTAGATTAATTTAGTAGACAATTTATGAATTTTCTTGTTTTCTTGCTTTATGGGCAGTACTACTATTACCAAGAAGAATGTACACTCAAAAATATTCTCTAATGAGATCGAGATCAAGAGATTGAATATTTAGCATTAGCGAAAGGCTCATTATTTCTGGCACTAAGGTATATATCACAACATTATTACTACATGCCTCATACAAACTTCCCAAACCAAAGCCTTGGTGAGAAAAGTATAATGATAGTGTGATTATATCCCCAAAACATTCCTTTCTCAATTAAATCCCTGATTTCCATAAACGCCTCTTCTTGAAAATGAATGCATTTTAATCAACTTTGTGGCTGCAGCACACTCACAGATATCCCTTGGATCTGAAGGTAATGAAGATGCCAACATGAGCAAGCGTCTTACCTCCACAAGCTTATTGGCGTGCTCGCGGAAGACCTGGGCATACTCTTTCACCTCCTTCTCATTTCCGCTCTTGGCTGCCTCAATGAGGACCAGAAGAGGCACGTTTGTTTCCAGGAACGAGTCAGAGATGTGGTCCATCACAGCTTTGCGCAGCTAAAAATAGAGAACAGGGAGATAACTGTTATCAGAAAAGAATTAATCAATTATTGATGCTCAGATGCTGTTAAATACGATACTAAATGGTTTTCCTCATGCCGAACAACATAGCATGTAGCAAGTAGATTTTTCTTAATAGAAACACATTTTAATGATTTACTTGAAGGCCGGTACATGTAGCTACTCTGTCGACCAAAGGACTGCTGATAGAACATTTAGGGAAACTCTCTACACATAGAATGCATCCACTGCAAACAAAAACAAGCTTAGAAATTCTTCATTGCCTTGCTATGAAACACTATTTTTAGCAGTTTGTGTAGCATTCTGAAGCACTATTTTTAACCCTTTTAAAATAAATGGGGGGGGTCATCAGGGGGCAAAAGTGGAAAGTTTAAGACTGGCAGGCCTATCTTCTGATTGAACATTGAGCGTTTCACTTGCATAAAAAGAGCCTGTTGTCAGAAACTCCCCAACAAGCAATCGCTGAAAATGTCAGCAGCATGGGCTTGGCAAATACTCTTAAAGGATGATACCACCAAGAGTTTGGCGATGTCAGGGGGTCGCAGACTCACTGCTGTTATTGCATGCAAGGGATTTGTGTCTTTTATACTTTTATAAGCTTTTATACTTTACATTTGCTTAGAGTTGAATTGTCCCAATACTTATGCAGGGGATGAAACACTCAAAGTGCTCTTATTTTTGGTTGGTAAAATATAAGTGTTAAAACAGCCAGAAATAAAAGGGGACATTCTGTACTTTTTTCTCATATTCATCTTTTAATATGCCTTCAGTATACAGCAAAAATATCAATTTTGACTTTACTGTCCCAATGATTATGGAGGGTACTGTATATACAGTATAAAGCATTTCTATAATAATAAGATAAAATAATAGCCCCCCTTCCTCCTTTTGCAGGACAGTAAAATGAGAACTGAAAAATCAGGCAGGGTATCGATGAAATGGGCTGTAGTTGCTCCTACTATAGTCATTAACATTAAGTTATGTCACGGTAAAATGGGGCAGATCTTGACAAATCCTCTCTGCTCTGACTTGTATATAAAATCGTATAAAATCAATAGCATTCACCGCCAACTCAGGGACTCTCCAAAACACTCACTTTTCTCTCTAGCTCAAAAAATGTAAAATAACTTTCTTGTCAAACGAAGTCTGAGATACTTTTTGCAAAAATGACAGACACGCTTAACTTAGACTGACTTAATCGAGGTTCACGCTCCTCAAAGATGAAAAACTAGATATGTTTTACAGTGCAAAAAAAGTAATTTTAAAACATATGGTCAGCATGACATACATAATGCATTTGGTGCAATAAATGCAAATACATCTGACATCAATTTTGGGATTAAATACGATGTCTATGAGACCTGCACCTAAGATGCTTAAGGCCATGCCCTTTGAGAGACAGAACACCAAACTCACTGATGTCATTAAAGATGACTTGGAAAATATTATTAAGGAAAAAATTAAATACAGCTACATGAATGTGATTGTGTTTGAAGTTACATTCTCCCTAATGTTCAACATTTTGATACACGTAGTAATGGCAGGTGTAGGAGAGAGAAAAGTGTAATCAAAATGTCAACAGCAATCACAGAAATGGTAGAACAGCAAATATTTCATACCAGGAATAACACAGGAGGGAAATAAAAGGGAAAATATACACAAGACAACTTAACCTGCAGATATTATCCACACAATGATAAGAAATTGAAATGTCATGGTTCTGAAATGAAACAAATATCCCCTCCCAAAGAAGGCTACCCTGAGATAACCACCTAGCAAAACAAAAATCTTTGTAATGAGACTGGTAGACTAAAGTATGAGATTAATATTTCCAGGTTTATAACCTTTTATATAACCCTTTTAAATATATATATCATAACATGTCCACTCTGTTGACCCTGCAAATTTTTAAGTTTTATAATACATGCATATCTACACACACATGCATATACTCAAAAAAAAAAACACACACATTTCCCATCCATGTATATATATATGTATAGGATAGTATACATATATAAGCACGTAATGCTCATTGCAGAGTAATAGTTGAGACTGGTTTTGAGATCCTTTTTTCAAAGTCTCTGTCTTGTCTCAGACTCAAACTATTTTACTCTGTCTTGACTTGGAATTCTCATGACTCTCAATAAGTAATTCTTATTGCATTTTAAAATTTAAAAGGAACCACTGAATAATGTTCTTACTATACCATATACCATCTTGCATGCTTGCTAAAAAGCTGTCATGGAGATAAACCTCCTATTTCACCAGGCACAAGTCCACCCAGAAAGGTAATAGTGATAACAGGATTAGCATTAACAAAGTATTTTAATAATACTAAAAGCTATTGCTAATGTGTTAACGAGCTACCCCTAATCAGGCTCTTTTGTCCTCGGCCTCGGTCTCAAATTCCCATTGGTCTTGGCCTAGAATCGAACTAAAATGGGAGTGGTCTTGGTCTTGACTGGCACTCGACTATAACACTTGTGTACTCTTCTCACACAAACCCTGCAAATTTTTACAGATATAGCCATTAATTAATGCACAGATTAAGGATTGGAGAGCTCAGGGCAAACATGTCTGAGTTTTAAAGGTCAAATCAAGTAAATACATTCATTTAAAAAGTCGTGTGATCTTCAAAAGTGCATGATCTTTAAATTAATTCAACATTTGATCTTATTATTTATTTATAGATACAGCAAGGCGAATAGCACAGTGTGCTTTTCATACCTATAGAATACTACATTTTAACAATAAATACATCAATGGATTATTAAAATGTCTGAATATTCAGAAGAGTCTTAAAGTCAGTTCCCAGACAAAGCCTAATAAATGACTTGATAGAACAATTTGTTAAATTATATGACGAGGATATGAACACATGGCACGTTTCCAACAGCAGAAATGGATGCGTGTCAGGAGAATAATAATTGTAGGGGCCCGGCATTCAAATATATTAGCCTGTTCCCCTCAGCCCATTCTTCTCCTGGAATGTTTTTTTTATCAACCTTACCAACAGCTGGAAAGCTATTTTTATGCTTTTTCCCATCTTCCTTTTATCTCAGTCTCCTCTGGGGCATTTTCACAGCTGCTCACAAAGACGTCAGGAGCACTGGCGTGTGGTCTAGAGTGGGAACCGCAGAGAGGTAGACACTTCTTTGTCTCGAAATGCAGAAGCAAGCACACTCTGAACCAGGCCCGGCCTGGCCCGGCCCAGCAATGAGATGGAATACGCAAACTGCAGCGATATCGCTAGAACCCAGGCTGGGTTTTCTTTCTCAGACAGCTACGCCGCTTTGTTGAACACTAACGCCAATGTATTTTTCTTCATTAGGAAGCTCCTAGAATGAGCAATAGGTTTCCATAAATGGCCACCATAGACCAAAAAGGCACAGGCTTCTGGTTATTAAGCTTAACCCTGGTGCTATCCAGCCTTGTTAGAGCACGTCGCAGACCCAACCAGAGCACGCAATGCATTAGCTCACCTTCACTACGAGTTCAGAAGGACTGATCTGAAACACAGGAGGAATTAAAAATAATGCTAATAATAAGATTTAAAATGACAATCAGCAAAGGAGCCTAATTTTAACATGCGTGAGTGTCAAAAATATTTTGAGAGTTTGCAGTAATCCCCCCCAGCCCCTATTTGAGGGCAGAGTTTAAGTATGACTAGCACTGTGGTACTAGAATTTACTTTGCATATGGGAAGGAATTAAAAGCTGCACATAACATCATTTTATACGTAATGCTCGTTTGCTCGTTATTTAATGCTCAAAAGTTATTTTTTGTTGACATTTTATTATAATTACCTGTGATGAGCAGCCCCATTGATAGCAGAACCTCAATTCCATTAGGTTTTCACTCCATTTTTATATCACTAAATACTAATGTTTTTTAAAGTAATATTTACTGCAAGGTGAGATGTGTAAAATTAGATTTGGAAGGTCATGTTTGTGGGCAGGGATGGAAGACATTTCCCACATTCAATTAGCAGATGGACGGGCCATCTTTCCGTTAAACATGCTGGGTTACGCTTCTGCACAGACTGCACTTTCTGAAATCTTCCTAAGCTTCTTACGAGTTTGATTTAATGAGATGCCAGCAGTTTCCATCAGTATCACTGCATATATGCCAACTGTGAGAATTACGGGCTCATCCCGCTTTCTACGAGCGTTCATTATCTACAGACATTTTACAGATCAATATTTATTTTTTACAAATATGGGAGTTAATAAATAAAATGACTAACTAACTCACATTTGATGTTTTTGGCAAGCTACTGTATGAATTGCTGTATCCATGTACATGTAATACTGTGCAAATAGCCGCACATTTTCTTTCCTTAGGTGTGCTGAAGGCATGCCAGGAGAACTGAGTACCGGATCACGAGTGCACCCGCATGCACGCCAATTGAATAAGAAGCAACAGACAAAACGCCAATGGAAGAGGACTGGCACTGATAAATCCATTTAAGTCCATTTAACACTTTATTGTCCTTTAAACCAGTTTATTGGACCATAAAACTCGAAGTCATGTTGTGGGCTATAATTGAATAATTAGTTACCATAAAACCAGAACCGTCTTTTTACCCCTGTTGCTGAACGAGACGAACAAAAGTAAAAATCTTTCAGGTTTTCAAATATTGGCCAAGGAAACAACTGCACACAGGAAAAGAAAAGCACAATGTATCACCGTCAGGAACGCGTGGGGGCAATGTTCACTGTTAACAACAAAAACGTACTTTTCTTTGTGTGATTTTACAACAGTTGACTACACCACCATAAAGATGTGACATTAACTGCTGGTATTTACCCCAAAACTGTAGCTTTAGTTTGATGTGTGTTTAACCTGTTAAATAAAAACACCGTAATTAGGGCAATAAAATTGCAGAGACAAACCCAAAGCACCCACCCCATTCTTCCTTTGGACGACGCATTTCATTGAGGTGGTTTACAAAAGAACCGTTCACGGTGGGTCTCGCCAAAATTATTCATGATTGAGCATTCCAAGAAAAGAGACAAAAAAGATTCAAATACTTTAATTAGCTAATCGTAATAATGCAAAATACTAAATTTTACTTTCATTAAATAATGCAGCACTTCATCCCTGATGAAAATAATTCCTTCTGGTACATTAACAATGAAAAATGTTGAAAATTAATTAATTAATAAATTTTTTTTTTACCTACTAGCCTGACTACTAGTAATATAGAAATAGTAATATAGAAAAGACAGCTAATTGTTTACACGTTTCATATTAGGAAAATAATATGTTGTACTTAAAACACTAGAAGATGCTATGCACTATTTAATTCTATCCAAGAGAGTTAGGATGCATATCTTCAACACAGAGCTTAAATACAGTGTGTTGTTACACCATAGCTCTTTTCAAAACTTTCTCTAATATTTAAATGTGCCCCTCAATTTTTCCCCCATTTTCTTTGGTCATTTGCATTTATATAACTACATTTGCACTAAAATAAACTTGAGTCCAAACCAGCAAGCTGAACTGGCTCCAGAAAGCCTTTTAGCCTGGTTTATGCATGACTCATTTATGATTCGAACGGTAAAACGATGAGCATTATATTGGTATCTCTTCTTATTGTCGGTGTCTTTCTGTGGCAGGAGGGGTGAGATCTGACGACTGAGTTGAGAAGGGGTCAGGATCGAGTCGAAGGGGGGAATGATTAACTTAAGCCTGAGCCTCATAACTGTCTTTGATGTCTAATGGACATTTGATGGTCACAGTCTTGCTGAAAGAGAGAGACCTCGGTAGCTTACCTGTCTGCGAAGATCCCTCGTCTTTTTAGTCATCTTGTCAATGGCCGTGTTGAGCAGGTCTCCTTTCTCTTTACGGCCCGTCTGCATGAACGGGAAAGTATTTCATTATTTTTGTTATTATCATTATTGCACCCATCCATTTATTGAAACATTTCAAAGAAATGGCTTCAAACAACATAAGGCTGTCTGATTCCCTTTCAGCCATGACTCAAAGTTTTATTTGATTTTTTTTGCCACACATTGATAGCTTAACAAAAAATGAAAGGTTAAGCTTGGTAAGTCACATTTCGCAAGAATGTATGACAAACATAAAGAAAAAAACAAAAACAACACAACATCAGCAAAATACCAAATAACTAACTAAAAAAAAAAAAAAAAAAAAAACATTCCAAAGCTCCAATTAAATATACAAAGACTTGCCAATAAAGCGTAACGTTTCGAGGTCAAGTGCTGGAATTTTTTTTTTAATGGAACTAGATACTCTAAAAGAATAATAATGAAAAATGTATCTGCTTAGGGAAAGACATAGAATATAATTAATAATCAAGGAAAAGTCTTCTAATGAGCTCCTCTGCACTGATGGCAGATGACATAAACCCGCAAATCACTCTTCCCATCAATGCACTTATGTATCACATCCCGACGCATGTGGTCTGCCAGTCAGTCTTTGCATTATGGATGAACCATGTTACTTTCTGTTTGTCGTCTGCCGACATTCCTGCCACCTATTTCCGCAGGTGCTGAAAAACTGTTTTCATCCGAAGCATGAGAAGTAATGATGGTAAAATGAAAGTGAATGCCACAAGAGTGATTAACTGCTGACACGACACACAGAAAACACAGAGAGCGGTGGGAAGAGGGAAGACTCCAAGACACCCGCGTTCTCGCCCTAGTCAAAGACTCTTGCGTCTGTTGACAAGAGTGTATAATTGGTACCTATGCTCCAAAGAGCACAGTTGACGAGGTGCCAAACGCTATTCTGAAAGGCAAATTACCGCCCAGCATAAGGAAGTTGGTTCTCCCTAGCTCTGACATGCACATAAAATGAACTTAAATGGTTATGAGACAGGTTATGTTCCCTGTTTGCTCCTGCACGTGCATTCTGATTTGCGAGAGACAATTAGAAAGATCTGATCATGGGTTACGTTTGTTTAGTTTAAACTGGGATTTTCCTCGGCACAGTAGTCTGAACCTGGCTTTTCCTGCCACTGTCTCTTCGTCAGGAAATACTCTTTACCTGATTGGTGACAGTAATTATAATTAGCTACTGCTT
>JAOYSI010006000.1:0-13150 GCA_025775065.1 Hiodon alosoides | reverse complement strand
CCCCCCCCCCCCCCCCCCCCCCCCCCCCCCCCCCCCCCCCGCCCCCCCCCCCCCCCCCCCCCCGCCCCCCCCCCCCCGGTTAAATGGGTCATATTTGGTGGGATTACAGAGTGTTAAGGGATTAACTCTTTGTCCTCTTTGACAGGGCAGACAAAACAAAAACGGACGCGTTTTTTAAAGCACTGTGGCCTGTTTTGAATAATATCAAATGAGAGAGAAACAATAGACTTTAGCTGTAATTCACAACACTTTGCTGTTAACAGTACAACAGAATTAGCACTGTAAACTAGCATCACCTTAAGCAGCATTTAACAAATTACAAATCAAATTGTATTTAAAAAAAACATTACATAACAGATACAATATTAACTTTTTCATATTTTTCTGGCCAGTAAGTGTTCCATGTTTGGTGCCGATACTGTAATCTCACTGTGTGCAGCCGGGGTCACTCCTTATCAATCTGTCACTCTACACTTCCCCCCGTTATCTTTGCCGCTCACTGTTCTGGGATAATGGCCACACCCAGCGGGTCGTCGCTTTGTCCGCGGTTTACTGCTGCTGCTCCTATTGGCTCTGGTAGTCTCCCCCTCTCAGCCACTGATCGAAGTGCAACTTCTTCCCCTGCTTAACCCGTCCCCTTCCCACGCCCTCCTATCTCTAGGGACAGCTGAGGTATGGGTATGAGGTATGTCCCGACTCTTTGATTAAGAGAGTCCGATTAGGGCACACAGAAAGCACTCCAAAACTACTACGCCCCAAAAAAAACCTCCGCCAGCTCGCCATGACCGACCTGTTCATTGGTGGTCCTGCCCCTGGCCACCAGCACGATGTGAAAACCTGTGAGGCCAGCGACCGGGATGAAGAAGAGGCCGGCCACGCACATCACGGCCATGCTGAGGGGAGAGAGTGAAGGAGCACACAGAGAAAGAGGAGGGACACCGAGCGGACACGCTTGGCCAGGAAGGATACGTGACGGCGGAGTGCACACGGTCCAGCTGCTGTGTGTGGTACAGGATGAAGAGCAGGCCGAAGCCGAAGACTGCCATGATGTGTGCGGTCAGCGACAGCAGGAACAGGAAGAAGTAGCGGTAGTTACGCCTGCCGATGCAGTTGTTCACCCAGGGGCAGTGGTGGTCGAAGTCCTACAGGCAAGAGAGCAAGAGTGAGACCCAGCAACACACACACACACACAGAAAGAGCGTACCTCCACACAGTTGTCACAGAGAGAGAGTACCTCCACACAGTTGTCACACACACACACACACACACACACACACACACACACACACACACACACGTCACACAGAGAGAGCGTACCTCCACACAGTTGTCACACACACACACGTCACACAGAGAGAGCGTACCTCCACACAGTTGTCACACACACACACACACACACACACACACACACACACGTCACACAGAGAGAGAGAGCGTACCTCCACACAGTTGTCACACACACACACACACGTCACACAGAGAGAGAGCGTACCTCCACACAGTTGTCACACACGTCACACAGAGAGAGAGAGAGCGTACCTCCACACAGTTGTCACACCCACACGTCACACAGAGAGAGAGCGTACCTCCACACAGTTGTCACACACACACACACACACACTTGTCACACAGAGAGAGAGAGCGTACCTCCACACAGTTGTCACACACACACGTCACACAGAGAGAGAGAGAGCGTACCTCCACACAGTTGTCACACACAGAGCAATGGGAGCAGCGGGGGGGCCTGTAGAAGCGGCAGGTGGAGCACCACTTCATCCGCACCTGGATCCCCCGAATCTCCACCGTCTTGTAGAGAGGAGCGCGGAAATCATCCTCCTTGTCCTCGTCCTCCTCCGCTGTCAAAGAGACAATAACACAGCAAAATTCTCAGTCTACATTTGACAAAAGTTAACCCTTCTTGCCTTCCTAGAAAATTGATTAATTGTGCAGATTTATTTCACTTCAGTGGACTGTGTTGGTTGGATTGTTCAGGTCCAAAACAGTGACGTTTTGGTGATCAATATAAAGATCGATATCAGATTAGTTGATCTTCTGCAACTTGCAAACTGCAGTGAAACACTGTCATTCTCAATCAATAAAATATCACAACCTGAGCCCCAAGCTCCACGTTCAGCTATTCCTACCAGATAGCTCATTTATTCAGGGACAAATACAAAAAGCAGATGATCGGAACGGCCTTTTCAGATTCAGCGATGACCAAGCTAACAACGCTATTCTAAACATCTAAATGCACAAGAACAACCTAGACCAAAAAAATAAAATAAAAAATACCACACAACCCCACGAGACCCAGGAAAGAGGACGAGTCTTAATAGGCCAATACCAATACCTCTGGGGAAGATGCCGGGGTCCATGAAGGTGGCCATGCAGAAATTAGCCAGGACGAAAAGGAAGACCACGCCATTGTAGATGGGGATGGCCACGGAAAACTTATCCGAGAGCCACGGGCACCTGAGGGTCAGCACAGGAAACAGCCGATCACACTGAGCTGGAGCACATTCCAGTCCAGTCATTCAAATACAGCACATTAAACAAAGCAGTAGACTGCATTCACAAGGCCCTTCCCAATCGCTTTGAAGCAAGCAAGCAAATGGAGGATCAACAGCTTGCAGGAATTATTCTACGAAGGCCGAAAAGCCAAAAAACTTAAAAAATGTAATATTACTAATTAAATTACTTTCAGACCGACTATGGCTTTTCAAGTATCTGTAAGTTCTCTACAGCAGTGTTTAGCAATTATAAAATATAAAAAGTACAATCGGGGTAAATAATCCTACCAAATCCATTCTCTGTAGAATTTATGAATGTTGATTGCACTATCAAAGGGTCTTAAGAAAGGCACAGTCAAGATGCACATCCAGAGATGGAGCATTTAAAGAGAATTACACCACAATCACAGAGAGGCAGAAGGGAAGCCCGTTTTGTTAGGGGTGACAGATGTTGGCCTAGTTTCTGCAAGGTTTTAATCTGGAGAACAAACAAACAGCTGACTACAAATGAGACAAGGATGAAGACTGCCAAATTTTCAAGCACTTTTCCTGTATGTCTGCCAAGTAGAGCCACCGCAACAGCTTGCAGAGTGACCCGTTTGTGGGGTGAGGGGGTGATGATCACAGTACAAATTTCTCAGTTTAGGTTTGCATCTTCACGCACATACATAAGTGTGTGTGAAAGGGTATCGCATTGGGAGACTAAGGTGGTGCAGTGTGTATATGTGTTAGAGAGAACACAACATTTCTAGGTCTATGCGAGCGAGTGCGAGTCTCACATACACACAGCGGTGCATTTTTAAATCAGTGGCATGCACTCAGGTCGATAGGCGTTCGGACACCTGGGGAGGTGGGGCGGGGGGGTTGATGGGTACTCACGTGAAGCAGAAGAAGAGCGTGGTGGAGCCCACCAGGAACGCAGTTGCCGCGGAGACAGGCACGTAGCGGCTGGGACGCAGCGGGCGGGACGGGGAGGAGGCGGCTGGCGACGAAGAGGGGCCTCCAACGCCCCCGCTATTCCCCACGCTCGGCATCGCCAGCAGAGCAGCCCAACAGAGAGGCAGAGAGTGTGTGGGGGACTGGAAGGTCGGGACGGGGCTCAAATACAAACAGTGATTACAGGGGGGTAAGGGGGGAGGGGGCGAGTGGGAAATATGGAAAAAACTACCAGAGATCCCAGGGTTGGGTGAAACGAGGGATTAGAGATTTAGGGAGATAAGAGTCAGGGAGTAGGGGTGATCCGCACAGGGGGTCAGAGCGAGAAGAGGAACCTTCGTCTTCTCACGGGGTGGAGAGATGACCAAAGGGTCGGCATTTTTGGGCAAGGGGGAAGGGGGGGTGGTGGACAGACAGAGAGAGGGACTTGCTTCGTAGCACAAAACGAGATTAAACTTAAGACAGCACGGACAGTGTGTCAATAAGGATATTTTTCAGTACAGTGAGTGAACACAACTGAAAAGCCCCCATTTAGCTGAATTTGTTTGTTTTGCAAATACTGACAAGACATGAACCTTCCTGGTTGTAAAATGTTTTGGTTATTGTAGTCTGGAGGACGTTAGATTTTTGTTTAATCTGAAAATTAAGCCAACTATTTACTTCAATCAGGGATTAAATGAATTTCATCGAAAATGCCTTATTAATCATTTAAATAGTGAATAGAAAGAGACAAATTTAACAAATAAGTTAATGTGTAGACTTGTGCAATTAAGTGTTTTATAATTAATTTTAACTATATATTGATATTATGTTATAAAAATAAGTGTTTATTTAAAAATACTTTGAAATTTACAATATGGCTTTATATTTTTGGTGCAATAGAAATAAAAAACGTCTTAGAAATCGTTTGTACTGTTTGTGCAATCCAAATTCTCTCCAAAATCTGGTGATTTCAGATGAGGGGGGGGAGGAGCTTCAATTTGCAGTATGTCAACATCCAGTGACTTCAATAAAACACTTGCTTAATAGTCACTGCCTGTCCTTAACTGTGTCCGAAAGAATTGTTTAAAAAAGATAAAATATTTACTGTTGCACAGTCACACCTGGAACGCTGTGCTTGCTGTAGGATCCTGCTACTGTGGGACAGGAAATAAAAAAGGTTTGGTCCATTCGTTTTGGCCTAAGTGCGACACAGTGCCGTCTTGAACTGATCCGGGTAAAGTTTCCTCCAAAAGCTCCCTCTTTTCTCCCCGAATGGTTTTGGGGGTTGGTATCTGGTTATACTCTGCAGGACAGAGTCATTCCCTTTTGATGTTCTCTCCTGAAAAGACTTGGAGATCCGAAGACATGCACACACACGAGGCAGAAGTGAGTTTCTGCGTCAGCTGTAGGGTTTCTTCCTGCTGTCCACTGTAAAATTAGGTTTGCATGACTATCAAGATGTGTTCATCCAAGGCTCTCCATTTTAACCTTGTTTCAAAATTATAACGGTTCAAAATATGATACAAAAAAGGAAACTGCATACACCTGTAAAGGTTTTAGTAAACAAGATATGTGTGCATTTGGTGGGGGGTTTAAAATGCAGGAAAAAAGGTAGATCTGCCAGATTAGCCAAGGGTGCACAGAAGGGGTGGACTAAAAGAGACTGCCAAATTTAAATTAAGAGGTAGAGTTTGAGACAAATTAAAGCATATATTTTTTACAGGACGAATACAGGCACAGAATTAAAAGGTGTGGATGAGTGACAGTCTATCCAACTGCGGTTTCCACTGAGGGTGGGGGGAGGATTTTTCCTTGTGCTCTTCCTATAGCATAGGACAAAATAATTTTTAAAAAGGATGAAACAAAATAGCTCAGATGAAGAAAAAAAAGTATCTTTTTTTCTCCTTTCTACAAACTGTAAAGCAAATAATCCGCTTCAAGGTGAAAAACATAACATGGTATAGATTAAATTCTGTTGGCTAATCACACTTTTAGGAGAACGATTTACTAGTGCAATTCCAGAAGGGTAATATATGCCTACAGACAAATGAAGATGTATTCCGTGACCAAGTCAATCAGGAACAAGGTTAAATATAGAGCTGTGCTTTAGTGCAAAAACCGAGGCAACGTAGGAGGTTACATCCAGGCCTTCTTTTAAAGAAAGAAAAAATTGTATCGGTTTGTATTTATCCTTCAAAAAATTTCAAGAATAGTTAAAATGTATTCTTCTGCTTGGTAATTCTTGTACCCGTAAGTTGGAGATGAGGGAATCTTTAGTACATATTTAAGATCAGATCTTTATGCTGGTCTGTAGGACAGTTGGGGGAAAAAACGAAAATTTTGAACAGCTGATAAAGTAAAAACCTGTGAAAACCAAATCTTCTGTCCCGTAAAGAAATGAAAAAACTACTAAAAACAATCCACAGCAGATGTGAAACTTAAAAAAACTCGCTTTAAAAACCCAGGATTGACGTCTCAATTTGCCCAGCGCCACACTGAAAGCATTCACAGTCTCTGGGTCTGAAGGTTCCCTGTATCCAACGGCACCTCTCTTCCTCCCAATCACAACAATGCAATGATATAAAAAGTTTTGGCTGATCCTCTTAGGAAGGAGAAGGTCAAGGCTTGGAAGGCCAGCCACACGGTTCCCCTATCCACCCTGATCCGGCGTTCAAGACACGCTGCTGAGGCCAGGCCAGGCCGGGCCAGGTATGAGCCCCTAGACAAACCAAAGGTAAAAATAAATCAATAACAAACATGCAAAAAGAGAGTGATGATTATGGTACACCCCTACAGGCAGATTTCAAGAAAACACAACCATTATTTCTATTAAAACTGTTCAAATGAAATTTAACAATTATTCATTAGATACTTTTCAATCCTTTCAAATCAGGTGATATTTCTTCCCTGTTTTACATAAATCATTACCACTGATGAAGCACAAAACGACAGACAAGAAGTCAGACATGTGAAGTCTACGTGCAGTGGACTGTAACTGACACGATTGACTTCAGAGCGCAGAGAACAACAAACCGAGCCGCTTAGTGCCCCTCAAATTCAGTGCTAGCGCTGACAGAATGTAACACAGAGACACGTCGGTGCACAAGCAGCGCCTCCTTTTGCACAAATAAAAATGTGCAAAGCGTTCATAGAAACAAAGCGTCCTGAGAAGCCTTTGAGCAAGGTTCAGCTTCACGCTGGACTAAAGCTACTTGCGGAGGTGCTGCATCCCGAGGGCGCAACAGCCTCCTTCAGCAGACCATCACATGCCAGTCATTAGACCCTGGGTTTCCGGCTGGACTATCACCGCAGCGATCAAGCCATCAGATGGCACAACGGAGGCTTGTGGATTCACCGTCCTTTAATTAGTTTTCCTCATCTCAACCAGCTGACAGGGGTCAACGATATAGAGGTTTTTGGACAGCTCTCTGATATAAACATGTAGAATTTAGTAACCTGCTGTAGCCGCCTGTAACCATTAGGCTGAACTGCTTTTGTCTTGAGAGCATCTACCAACTCAATAATAAGGCGCACAGACCAAAGTGGAAACATTTCAGGAGGAATACTAGAATATTGCCTTTTTCTAAAAAACAGCACAGTTGCACTGCCCTCATGAGAAAAACAACCTAAACACTAGGGAAAAATCAGTCCAGACACACACCGTTCCGTCACAAATACCCAAGCGCCAGGCAATCGGAAAAAAAGAAGAAAGAGAAAGAAAAAAAAGATCTCAAAGTGTCGATACAGGGCACTCGTCACTGGTCAGCCAGCCCGCATCTGAGAACGATATTCCAGCTGAAACTCATTGGATTTCCTGTAAAATGACGTGGGGGCTGGCCGTATTCTGAGCCCACCCACACATGCGATTACCGATCTCTCCACCAGTGCAGTTCTGGAGACTCCAAAGCACAGTTTCCCCCTCATTCTTAGTATGTCAGTAAAACCAAAGCATTTCAGCGTCTGAGTTTCGCTCATATTACGCACACAGACGCCCCCCCACCAGAGACAAGTTGCAGCCCAAAAGTGCAGATATTTGCAGAGACAGATGGGTTTTTTCTCTGGGACTCGGATATAAAGTTATATATACTGTTATGTGCAGCAACAGAGTCCCTTTTTTACATTGACCAGGACTCAAGCTCAGCTTTGAAAGTCACTCAGCGTTTGTGGTTTATGAGCCGGGAGCGGGCCCAAACCCTGGCGCCCAAAACCAGAGTGCAACTGTACAGCCACACATCAAACATAAATGCAGTTCAACATATCACGACACATGACCAACGTGCACTACACACAACAGTGAGTCTGCGCTTGTTTAGCATTATTTACTCACAGGTTCAGTCCCTAGAGGCTGCAAGCCACTTTGTTTTGTTGGTAAGGAACGGCAGGAAGGGAGGAGCGACGGTGTGGTTTCTGTTAACACAAACGGAACACAATGCGTGTCACTGCAGGTTTGTGGGCCAGAATCCGTACATCTGCTCCCTCCTAGTGTTGAGCCAGGGTGCGCAGCAACTCCATGTTTATTAGCAAGGGAACAAAACGGTAGACAGTACTCGGTAAGACGAATATGGCTGACAAAAAACAAATGTCTGATCTGAGGGAAGGCGGGCAGCTAAGTCAACAGAAACAGCAGAATAGTGTCAGATGTCAGTTGGTGTCAGTAAATGCCTCAAATTAAATAAACAAAATAAGATACCCGTCAGCTTTAGAAAACGTTACGCAAGCAGGTCTACTGGCAGAGAGCCGTGCCCTGTGCAACTTCCAGTAAGGGACACACCTGTAGCACAGAGAGAGAGCGAGCGAGCGAGAGAGAAAGAAGATGAACACCCTGGGAGGAGGAAATTCAAATGGGAGATAAGGGCCCTGTGTCAAAGTTAGTCACAGCCCCCTGGCATTTGCTCAAACAGCTTTGTGGACACTGATACAGGTGAGAGACAGAGAGAACTGTGCATGGAGTAGGAAAAGGGAGTGGCCAACCACATCCCTGCCACTCGCTCTCCGTGGTGAACAGAAGCTGGAGGGGTACTGTGGCATGTTCAGCAGCAGAGCACAGTCCATTATTTCACTGACTCACCAGGAAAAGGGCGTCTGTCGCTATTCACGAAGTAAACAGATAGAGCAAGATTCGATAGCTCTCATGTACACAACGCTGCGCACTAATGCATGACATAAGACAAAAAATACTTTCGCTTTCTTCCAGCCAGTTTGTTTTCTACATCTTGCCATCAATAGCTTTAACAAAAATAAATCTAAAAAACAATTAACTAGTATGTTTGACTCAATAACTACACGGGGAACCATTACATGAGAGAGGAAAAGGCAGTGCGTAAAATCAGATGCTACTTCATCACAGCCTTTACAGGAAAAAGGAGCCTACTCAGTCCCAGGACCAGACAGAGGCAAACCGGGAGTTAAAACAAAAAACAAAGAGCCTTGAGAAAGAACAACTGGAGAACGCTTGGCTTGCCATAGGCGGCTGTCTATGGCACAACGCGGCCCGGGGCATGTTGACATGTTTGTCTTTGCTCTCTGCCACGTTTAAAAAAAAATACATTTTTAAAAAAGGTCTGTTTATGTCATTGTTACTGCCGATTTACTTTTCCATACACTCGCCATTTGAATGCTCAACAGTCACACACACACCTCACTGGAATTGTTCATATACTTTCTGGTAGCACATAAATTCACTTTTCAGAACGCATCTGAATGGCTGTGGACTATGCGTACATAAGTAATTATAAGTACTTAGCTCTGCAATATGCATCTCTCTACTTTGTATTCCTGGGACTGTGCTATTATAAACGCTTGTGATACTTTTCAAATAAGCCTTTGCAGTTCACCTATATGTGGAGGAGGTCTCTAATCAACTCTTGGAGGCAGCAAGCACATTTAGCAAGTAAATATAAATATAGAGTATAGTATATATAGTAAATATAATAAATGACACCTAGCAAAGGAGATCTCTCTTGCAATAGGGCAACTTTATATTGGTAGCAACTTGGTAGAATAGACTGACAACCAGGACTTCACAGCGATTACTTAAAAGAAGTCAGTTTTAAAAATGTGTCGATAAAGTACATTCTTATTTCATGTTGACAATGAGGAGGCCATCATTACATTCTATATTGTCGCTAACATGGATGAGCTAAAAAGTAAATAAATAAACGTTACACATATAAGAGCCGATTGTTATATTTAAAGCAGCATTTGTTCCATTTTGTCGAGCTGTGCAGGACAAAATGTTTTTAACACTCAAACTTTGATAAAATGCAGGGGAAAAAACCCAGGTAAGCCACGCCGCACTAAAACATTACTGCCTTTCTTATGGATGACATGCTGTAGAGCGTTTCCAACCCCCAGCGCATTGTGTCTCATTGTCGACCTAAAAGACTCGAGGCTAACTCGTCAGAAATCTGCAGTTGTAGCTGGCCAGGTACATATAAATCCGGCGGACACAATTAAAAGTCTACAGCCATTAAATTTGGGGACAAGCACATAGTTCACAGTTTGTTTCTATTGGTATTAATAGTTTACATATACTATTAATACAATTAGATATACATATTATATTAAATCCCGTTAACTATTCGTCTAGGTAATAAATACTAAGACGGTAGTCAAAAAAACGCATGACTTTTTAATTTCCACGTAATCAGTATTTGAAAGTGTCCATTCCAGTACTTAATTACCACACAGACATACCGGTAGTGTTCTTGCAATGAGCCATTATAAACATATAACAAGCCGCATGCCGACAATCACATTTACAAAATGTCTCTCTCCTAAATTGATAACAAGCTAATACGTTTTATAAATCAAAAATACCATAAATCGTCATACGTGGAGGATTAGTAGCAGTCGTGAAGCCATTTTTATATGTGAAACCGATTGAAAGCAAAACAATATTAATGGCTAGTAGTTTTTTTCGCTAGCAAATAGACTAAGAAAATACTGCGGGAAATACCTGTACAACGCTGTAGGGGTGTCCTGCTGTCAGTCTGAAGTCTACGGGTGTGTAGCTCTGCAGTCCCTGGGTTAATTAGGCCCAAAACATGAAGCCCCGAACTCTCGTCCTCTACTCCATAGGCCAAGGAGCGCATCCAATCGGGGCTAGGCACAACCGCGAAGGCGATGTGTCTTTGGGCCCTGGGGCGGGGATGGTCGACTCAAAACCATGTCTTCGTTCCCATGGTTCCTTGTGGAGTTTTTCTTATTGGTATCTGGATAAACGCTCTAGTAAACGCTTCTCCCTAAGAATCAACCCAGAAACCAATTACATTTTTTAAATAAATACAAAAATTAATCGCCCAGTGTCTCGGCTATAATGTAGGTTTGAGCACTGAAACTAACGAATAGGAAATGGCGAGATAGCTCTGGCTACTAAGCTACAACATAATTGTTTGGGTGACAGGACTTATCCGACCTAGAAGGAAAAAGCTAATATGTGTTGTTTGATAGCTCTGCAGTTTCCACACACGTAGTCGTCCGTTTGCATAAGACTACGGTTCAAATGGGTGGTACTTCTGTTCTCGGCTATTTCTCTTAGCAATAACGTTAGCTAAGCTTTTAGCCTGGAACTAACCGACAAGCTAACTCGTTTGTCAGCGAACGAAACCGACAGCTACGTCTCTCGACAATTATCACATATGTACCTTTATTATAATAATGTATATTTTCTGAAAATACGTTTGACTTTTGACTCACTTAGTACTTACTCGACATTTGCAGCTAAGTCGCACCTTAAAAGCTATCTCAAGTGTTTCCTCGTAACGAAAAATATATTGAAATAAAATGTTTAACTCCCAAAGACTCAGGTAACATCACATCTAGGAAAAAGCAGCCCAAGATGACAGATTCATGAGCTTTAGCAACACAAGCCTCGCGACACCTCGAGCAGTTTGACAGGCCCACCCCACAGCAACCAATGGACCAACATTCCCGTCATTCAGGTGGACTGCACCAATGTACTGAATGCTATGGGACGCGAGGTAGCCGTAGACCAAACGGAAACAGAAAGTTTTATTTGTCTATATTCTTATTAATTATAATTATTAAATTATAACACATGTTTTATAATGTCTATATCTATGTCTGAAACATCAACACCACAAGTGTGTGTTTGCCCATAACGCCACAGACTGAATAAGATTATTGATATTTTCCAATAAGATTATTTGAAACCGCTTTATTTAATTCTATATCACCACATTTATCTCCTTTATGAATTAAAGCCTATAACCATATACTCACACCTCCTAGTCTTAAACAACCACTCCAAACTGAGGCAAGGGTTTGGATGAGATATTCGTTACAAATTATGGTTTGTCTGCTAACCTACACACTAAATCACGATTTTATGACTGTATGAGGTACGTTTGTATGTAGTTTATTTCCTGTCAAAACTGTTTTCACTTACTTAGTAGTAAGATAATAGGCGGTACCTAACAACCGTTTGATTCACTCTCACACTTGCCCAAAAGTGTACGTTAAGTACGTAAGCGATCACTCCAGCCGCAGTTGGAACGTTACAGGCAAATATAACATCATTGAGCAATTTCAAAATTATATGAGGTTGGTTGTAAAGTTTATAGTAATTGTTTTCATCGTCATTCCTAACTCAGACAGGGCAACTTTTACTCACTAGAGTACTCACTTGTTTGGGGAGCTTTAGAACCTTCTGTCTTTGGGTTGGACAAGGTTACTCGTGGGCGTGGTTAAAAATATGCCACTGAAGATCTAAAGTTACTAAACGGCGTGTACCACATAAATAGTTAGCTATTGTAACATTACTCTTCTGAGGGTTTGGGAGTTAGCCACTTAGCATACCAAGTCAAGTGCCTCCACTAAAGTAATCCATTGATAAATGAGTAAATACAAAGTATTTATTTCAAATTACGGATGCCCAGCAGAGGTGCTGCCGGCAGAGTAATCAGGAAAAGGGATCATCCCATCGGTGGTTTGATGCCGCCTACTAAAGCTGATAGTAGAGTGAAGAGCACTTGTAAATTGTGTAACAATTGAAATGTAAATTGTGACAACAATTTCCAAAATTCCTTGTGCAGTTTGAAGTGTAAAATGAAATACGGCATTTATTTAAATTTCAAAGTGAGTGTTATTAGGAAAAATGTATTTCAATATATATTTTAAATTGTAAGCACGAATTTTACAATTTATCTGAATCTCTTTATTTATTTAGTTTTGACTGGAAGTCTCGTCCATACGTTTGAGACCAGATATGATGTATTGGTAGCACAGAAATGACCAACCGCAGAATATCCGTAGTCAAGGTATGTGGAGGAAACACGAAACTTTTTTTGCAGAAATGTCTTACTTTGATCTCATGAGAACCGCCGATTATCTCATTTTACTTCTCATTATTAATGATAATCCCTGGTGCTTCTTCTAGTATTTCTTTTTTTCACGAACAGACATGGTAAAGTGTGTTTATGCATGGAAAGTGTGTTTATGCATGGTAAATTGTGTTTATGCATTGTGGCAACCACGGGGAATTCCCACAAGAAAAGATCGGGAGCGGTCGTTTTTCGTGCGCGTTTTCTTTATTTCGGCACCTTCAGCCGTAAAATGAAACCAACAGAATCCTCCCGGCTCGGTGCAAAAAGACAAAAAACCACACAACGGAAATTCCTCCCGGTCCGGGGCAAAACACAATTAGCCGACGCTAGGTCCGGCGTCTCTTCCTCCTCGTTCGGGGAATACTTCGGGGCTTT
>JAOYSI010005999.1:1105-13152 GCA_025775065.1 Hiodon alosoides | reverse complement strand
TCTTAGAGCCAGCCCGTGTGTTCTCCTCACCCGTCTCTTAGAGCCAGCCCGTGTGTTCTCCTCACCCGTCTCTTAGAGCCACCCCGTGTGTTCTCCTCACCCGTCTCTTAGAGCCAGCCCGTGCACAATTATCTCCCTCAGGGTTGGTGCATGCTTTCGCTGGCAGGTTTGCTTTAGTACTGATTCTATATTCCTGGACCACTATTTTATTGTGGATGTCCCACTCAAAAAGCGTTTTGTAACACGATTGCGTTAGCCTTGCTGTACAGAATAGGTTCCATATTAATGGAGTGAAGTGCACAAACCGTTATTTCGCCTTGAAGGTTTTGTGAGGTTGCATTACATTGTGAAAGAGGGTATTTTTTCCTTGATGAAGGGCTACCTGTACACATTTCATCGTGGTGTTTTAAACGGCCATGATGTAGCAACCATTGTTTCTCTTTCTTTGCATATTTCAAATTTGGCTTCTTTTCCAAAGATGGTTTTGTACTGCTTTCATCTCCCATTCACCTCTGACTCCCTTTAGTGTCTGTCCACGTATCACCTCGTCCTCTTCCTCTGAAGGAGGTGATGAGGGACGCAGGGGACCTGCACGTTACTGTGAAACGCCGGCGCTGAAGATTAGGTTCACGTGTGCGTCGGCTTTGGAAGAGCGTGTGTGCATCTGGGTCCGTTTCCAAAAACAGTAGACTGCTTGCAGAACAAAATAACCATCCTAAACTCCACAATCTACATACCCACTTTTTTTTAAAAACCCTGTTACACACAGCATGCCTCACCTGGACCATACTTTCTTAATTCTGCTGTCTGAGGGGTATCCCCATCCCTTCTTTCCTAGGCCACTTTTCATTTTCTAAGAAGGGTTACCGCATGCCTGCATTTCAACGTCCTGCATTTTACCCCGTTTTTGTCTTTTACTTGAGAATTACCCAGATTGCAGCTGGTGACGAGAAAATGGCGGACAGAGAGAAGTAAACATTTTTCCCCCTTCGTTTCTGTGTGTTCCGCTCCTTTAAATCCGCTTTCAAGTAGTGGCTTTTATTTTTTATTTTACTTGTCACTTGTTCACTGTGCGTCGTGCGTGGTGCTCTGCTGTGATACTGTTGCCGTGGACACAAGGCTCGAAGTCTAAAGAGGCAAGAAGAAAGTTCTGCGCTTCTGGAACACAAACGGAACAGGAACTTGCGGAACACAAACGAAACAGGACCTTGAGGAACTCAAACAAATTTGCAACATGTCTGTCGTTCCTGGCAGTACAACACAGGCCGGGGGGAGAGGAGATGGGGTACACATCTGCCCCCTATGGTCAGGGAGAGGGATGCGTGGCCTGTGTATGAGACAGCTCCACGCTGAGAGAGACTCCACAAAACTGCCTGATTCAGTGAGCACTCTTGGGCGGACGCCGCTGGTTCTGAAAGTTACTCTGAGGCGCTGAAACGGAAGGGAAGATGGGCGAAGTGGTACTCGCGCGTCCCACTCTGACGGAACCCGGTTTAAAAGAACATCTTTTAGAAATTTTGAAATGAACGGAAAAGGATATACACTATAAGTGGAAAAAAAGCTTGTATATGGATATGATTGGGGAGTGCTTGTGTGGGTGGGGGCATAGGTGTAGATTACACTAGCTGTTTTTGCTTTGCCTGCACTTTTCCTGTAGGGTTGTAAGTGAGAGATGGAGTGGGGGGGGTGAAGTATTGATTCACAACAACAAAAAATGATCTTTATTCGATATATTTTAATTTTCTTTTTTGAAAATTGTCGTCATAATGTCAATTCTGAGGTGGAGAATTGCCCAAAGGACAGATGTTGGGTTTTTAAAAAAATTCGTAAAACTTTGGTTGGTTGGTCATGCCTAAGAAAAGACCCGTAAAGACCTTGGCGGAAAGTACATAAAAACCTTTTTAAGAACTCGAAAAAAGAGAAGGTTTTGTCCCAAAACAATGTAATGGTCATTTAAGGTTCTGAATGATGGGTCACTGACCGAGGCCCTCAAGTCAAATGGACACGCTCTCAAGCAGGGTCATGTTGTGTACTCACAAAAACACGCAATCTCACACAGTCAGTATTATACTGACCAACAAAGTTTTTTTTTTTTAATGTCGGCATTTTTTATAATGCTTTTTGGAAGGATGAAAGACCAACAGATTACTCACTGTAGCTCTTGAGGGTAAAAACAGGATGTTATTGGAATAGCGGTGTCCAGGCCGATTATATCACTCATCCATACGAATGCAGGACACGACTTGATTGGTCACCCAGAACAGCGATCATTCCTCAAGACTTATCCCAGGATACTATCAAACTTTTTACTTGTAGATATCTTGGAAATTATGCAAAGTGTAAGAAAATCTTGCGTTTCTGTTACTGGTCAGTGTATTTAAATATTCACTGGTATATAATACTGATACGGGTCACGAGCAGGTCATTCTGGTTGCTACTGAACTGTGTGGAACTGTGTGGAAACCAGAACCGCTTAAGAAAAAATAACGTATTCGAATGATCACATTTACATACCGAATATACTGATGTAACGACGGAAACGACAACATTGTGAACATGGTTACATTTTTCCTCCTAATGACTACTAATGAACCTAAAAAACGCACACAACTCTTAATATCATCCCGGATAACCTGACATTGACCTGAACGTGACCAATATCGAAGTCGGTGTATAGAACTGGTTCTGCTCTCGTAAGTGACACTATGCCCAGAACGCGAGCTACACTGCCTGAGACGGAAAGATGTAGAGCTGGTTTAAATGTGTGTTTGAACTCATCGTTATGTAACAGGACATGAAGTATTGGGTGCGTTTATGTGCTGTACTCATCACAAGTAGTTTGTCATGTTTATGGATTTGTTGCAGTATTGTGATATGTAATTAAGAAAGGAAAAAAAGAAAACACTGTCTGTATGGCTCTGCTTTACAAAACAGCTGTGTTTTGATTTTTTTCCCGAAAACGAATGATGATCAATCTGTTTACTAAATATAACTGTGGATTATGTGAACATTGGATTGCAGTCCATACAGGGACTGAAACGAGACTGCTTTTTGGAGGAGTGTGGGATTATTTTTCCTTGATTTGGAATGGTGTACCAGTGCTTTGCAGACCAAAAGTGCAGCACCGTGGAAGTTAAAAAATTTGGTTGTTTTACTTTCTTTTTTTTTTTTTTTTGTGTGTGTGCGAGTATATTATTGCAGACTCACGGAACGGCTGAAAGGATGTACCTAGCGTACAGTACAGCAGTGATGGTGGGGGCCTTTTCAACAGTTACAGTGGTTATGTAGCCTTATTTTAACAGGTTTCATTGGCTCTCCTTCACCATGTGTGTGTAGTGTGGTATTGATACCCAGTACAAAACTCTTCTCTGAAATGTCAGGCGTTTTGTACTCCTATAAGAGCTTGGAAGATGTGAAGTAGATGTTCCTGGATGAAAAGGCGGCAAGGTCAATTTTGCGTTTAAGAGCGAGGCAGGAAGAAATTCTGATCTTTTTGTTGGTCACTTGACCCCCGTGCTCTCTAAATCACGTTAAACGTAAGACTTTTTATAGGACTTTAAAAATGGACAAGAAAAGTATGTGGCATAAACTTCTGACTTGAGAGAGTCAACCAACAAAAATAGCCACATGTTGGATTTTCCATGCTGCTTTAAGGTTTGTTTTTCCTGATCTAAATTTCCACAACACCTCTGTATGTCTTATATTTTACTTACGGCCTGTCATTTTGACCCTCCCACCCCAGGTTGATAAAGTTTCTCATCGATAGTCCCTGTAAGACGAATCTCTCCCACTCTCTCTTTCTCGCTGTCGTTTTATTTGTCTCTGCATAGGTTTATTGATGAATAAAAATGTGAAATAAAGGATGATCTATTCATATAACCCTGGACTTTATTTGTCGCTCCTAGTCGGTCGCACAAAGAAATTCATGTATTGGCTAGTTTTTTTATTCTTAACTGGAAATGTTTAATCAAGAGCACAGTGGGTAAATGGCTTCTTCACCTGCTTAAATTGTTTGTATGATTGAAAACCTAGTGTGTTATATGCCTGTTCAATATCAACATGAATGCTAACATACTAAAAATGTCCACTAAAGACTTCTTCAAAGCGGTAACGGGAGATCCAATCCTTCAGCGACACCAACCTGTCGTCGCGTCTCTCACTCCGACTCCCTTAAGCAACTGACAATTACCTCCAGGTAGCCCGCCCCCTGGCTTCCCTTATCCTGCCTCTCTCTTAGCGACGTTTTACTCATCTCCGCGACCTATTGTGAAGGTGGAGGAGAGTGAGGGATAAAGGGAATGGAATATTCTGACATGCATATCGCAGAATGAGGGGTTTAAGCGGAAGATAAAAATAAATAATGCGTGTCAAAGTCGGCTCGGGGAACATGGAAAAGTTGAACGCCATGCAAATATACTTCCGGTAGTTTTTTTTTTTTAACTTAAATTCGTGTCAAAATAAAAGCTTTCGAACGTCATTTTATATGTACAATATTTATATATATATAGCTGTCTGCTACGACTTTACGTTGTTCAAGCTTGTTTACAAATTACACATGAGTGCGCAGTTCCCCCTATCTATGACGGCACTTGATTAATAACTATTTGGGTCCATGGATCCAACCAACTTAGATTGGTTTAATTTTACGGTGAATTATTTTTATGTCTTCATTTGATGCACTATGTTCATTTAAGAACTAAATTAAAGTAATTTATTATGAAATACGGTAAGTACATTTAACCGGGGGGGCGGGGGAATGGTTAACTGAACCTCCATGGAAGGATACTGGTTATCTCTCCTTAGTGCATTGCCACACGGCTACTAGTGATTTCGATAGGAACGCTATTTAGACCAATTGGAAACCAGAAAAAAGATCGAAACGACAGCAGTCGTTTCGAAGTGACGTCCGCTTGTTTGTACAGTACGTCTAACGTGTGTTTAACTGAGATAATGGTATTCTGTACACGCCGTCTTATAGATTGTGTAGATAGCTAGACTAGAGTGGTGAACTCTCTCTACCCAATAAGGAAACGTCTGTGTAGGGTTTACCTCAGTCGCTCCAAGTGCCCCGCTGTTCCGTCACCACCTATTATTTTTGACGCTCGGCGAAAGCATGGTGCGCCGGTAGGTGATTTAGAAAGAAAACTATGATCTCGCTATTTACAGTACTGGAACTCGCTGCAAGTTGTCTTCCTTTTGATATACGTCAAATTAGATTGCGTTCGTTCTCCATCAACTCCCGCGGCTGACTGGGGCTCATGCTCATTACGTAGTTACAGACACGTTTGTCATTCTCTACATTATTTGGGGCAAATAAACCAAATGTCGTCTATCAGGAGTTTGGTTTGGAGTCATGTCTACCGTGGATAACAACGAAGACCCGTCGTCGTCATCCTCATATTTCATAGGGAAAAAGCAGGACGTCATCCAGGCCAAAAGGGTGACAAAGTTTGTAAATGGGAGGGATATCCTGGTTCTCTACCACGAGGGCGTGTTCTACGCCATGGATATGCGCTGCTATCGTAAGTAGAGGATGCTTTTCATCCAGTCAGATCAGGGCTGTTTTAGGGTGCCTACATTTTATTTGTGTATTTCAAATCAACCCGGATTCTTAATAGACTTAACAATGAATTGAAACTAGTCAGACAACCTGTGTCCTAAGATGGGGATTTTAAATTAGTTAACACGGGTACGAGGTTATTTCGGTCAAGGTCATAATTTGGCCCTGTGTTATCAAATAGATATCTAATATTTCAGAATGATTTAATTATGTTTAAAGCCATAGAGAGATTAATTAAAAGGAACAGTGACACTGAATATAATTGTCAAGATCATTTCATGCGGCTCTAACGTTACGTCATGTTTATCTGACAGACTCTGGGGGTCCGCTACAAAACGGAGATATTGAGGCAAGTTATTTTCTTGTTTACACTGTGTTGTATGGCAGTGTCACTATACGGGCCTGGTAAACCACTCTTTACGAAATATTTTTCCAGTTGACATTCAGTGTATTTTAATATTAAGTCTTTCTTTTAATTGTCTAAGCAGGAATTCAACGGGCAACTGTGTATTGTGTGTCCCTGGCACAAGTACAAGATCACACTGGCCCAAGGGGAAGGTTTATATCAAGCTGTGGACCCCAGCACCAAGGTCCCCAAACCAACATGGCTCTCCAAGGGGGTAAAACAGAGGGTGCACACAGTGAAGGAAGTGGATGGAGACATTTTTGTCCTGTTAAATGACCTGCCTGGGTCCATTGACTCTGACTATTACCAGACTGAGAAATACCGTGCCACTGTGGGGAAAAAGGAAAAAAGGAGGAAGTGACATCATGAATTCATCGTGTGGGTTCATCGTGAATTCTGTTCTTTGACTCTGTGGGGGGAAAACGGGGTCAAGCTTGTCCCTGTAATTACTTTCGTCGGATTGCAAAAGCACTGCCTAAACCTTTTATTCTTTGCATTTACTAGTCTTTAAATAACTCATGTAAAATGAAATGTTCAGAAATGTCACCTAGTTTGGGCAAGTTAGAAAAAATAAAATAAAATACATTTTAAAGACCCAGCATACTGTGAGTAAAATAAAATGTGGGCTTTCTAGTGTTCTAACTGAGAAACGTGTGAAAGATCGTTTCTGGTGTGTTGGTTATTCAAGGACTAAAGTTAACGATTGTGGGGGTTTTATCAGTTTTATCTGTCTTTACTCAACACCTTGCACAAACCGGTACCTATGGGGCAATGAGCAGGCCGCAGGCCAAACAGCACTGTTTGGGACTGGTTGAGAGTGACAATGGTTAGATTGCGTGAAACCGTACCACCTTGTGGAGAGTCGTGGAAAAACCACGGAGAGGAAAGATTTACCAGCCGATAATAAGCTTCGCCCAAGCGTGTACAGGGGAGTTCGAACTCAAACTCTCTGTACAAGACAGAGACATTGAACATATATCGCCCAACCAAGAGGGGGGGGACTACATCTTCGCCTCCAGCACATAATTTTCTAGCCTGAGCTGATAACGGTTTCGCCCACACCAAGGCAGTGGAAAAGATACTGGAAAAGTGGAAAAGATACATTATGTTTGTGGCGCCGGGGCAGCGTCAGCAGGGTTTGACCAAGTTAGAAATCACTGACAGCGCAGAGTGGGAACCGGGCAGTCCCCTTCACCCCCCCCACTTACTCTCAGGGGATCTCGCCTCCAAACAATAAAATGAACAAGCAGTTCTCGTAGACGTTTTTTTTTTCCGCTCCCGGAAGAAAAATAAAAAAGTAACAAAAGACTTTCCTTCCAGTTGATCCTTGATCCTTCGGTGCGTGTGGGGTGCCGTTCAAGGCTGGTTTCCGTGGCAGTCCCGTGAAGGTTGGGGCACGGGTGTAGCGTTTCCCTGCGCCGTCTCTTCTCCTCCCCAGAAACTGCTGACGAATCAGCGCTTACAGGTGTGTTTTGCTCATTTGCGCTAAATTTGGTTTTCTGCGCGACGACCTCCCGCGTTGCCGTGCTGTTTAACGCAGAACATTTTATCCCGTCTCCACGGGAGTATAGCAAAAACTGGTAGTCATTCGGACAAATATAATTTTTTTTCCCGAAGTAGATTAAGTAACAGGTAGCACAAAAGAGTAAAGTTACGCCAGTTACTTCACTGTTTAAATTCAAGGTTAATCCGCACAAACTCTATGGCAATAAAAAAAAATAAACGTAAACGAGCTCTGCACTGGTGGACTTTGAAGGGGTTGGGACTTTTTAAATAAACTTTAAAGGTATCCATGGGATGAGGGTGTGGTTTTCAGCAGTATATAAAATGATTATTATCATTATCTGGTGATGAACCGGTTTTGTGCGGCACAGAAGTTCTGACATAATTGAATGCATCTATATATGCTCTAGGCTTAAACGGGTCTTTCTTGCAGGAGTCTAGTGACCTCTGTCCATCTGTTTGACAGCACAAGGGAATCGTTTGGAATTCAACATTGAACTAGAATTAGTGATGTAACTAAACAATTGGCAACTAGGGCAAGACCTCCACGTCAGTAGTGCTAATTTTACACGGTGTTCTCTCACATAATATGTGCTTTTTCAAATTGTATGTGAAAGTAGCTTTTCTTAGGGGAACCCCTAGTATAAACAATCAAATCAGCTAGTCATAAATACAATCGTTGCTATGCCTTAAAACAGTTATTGTAAAATCGATGTGTGAATTCTCACTTTGCTTCTGGTTGTTTAAGATGCCCTAATTCAGGTTGTTTCAGTAGTTGTTTTTTTAAAAAACAGTTTTTTATACATTCAGAAATAATTGGACATCTGGAGAACAACAGCAATGAAAAAAATGCTCTGGTACAAATGCTTTCAGAGATACACATGTAGGAATATCCTTGTTTTTGCAGTTGTGTGCAACCATGCAGAACTGCAGACGCCTTCCTAAGTTTACTGCGATCGTTGTTCAGCAGACGCCGAGAGACCAGTGCTAAGTCAAAGTTCTTTGAGATCTTTGAGAACATTGAGATCCACTCGTAACTTCGAAAGGCAGACATCAATGCTTTTTGTTATAAGGCTGTCTGTCGGTTAGACAGGGTGGAAAGCTGCGGGAGGATTTGTTGTTTGCAGGTATACTCTCAGTAGAAGGGGAAACGGACTCCCGGAAAAGAAAAAACTTCAGGCTGTCACTGGTTTTGTGTTCAACTTGTTTGTCAATAATGCTCCGATCTAACAACTCGTGCACATTTATATTTAAGACGTGAACAATTATGTCTTTAAAAAAAGCATTAAAGACATAGCTGTATGGGTGCCATTGTGACTCATGTATGATCAGTAATGGTCAGGTTTAACCTGAAGTTACGAAACCATTGGTCTTGGTGAATCACGTGTCTACTTGCAGAAACCTTTAACTCATGTGCCCCGGTAAAATCGCACACTTGGTACATACCAAGGAACAGGTTAGGTGCAATGTCAGTGTTAACAAATTATATTCAATTACATTGGCATTTTCTGAACTGCCAACCAGAAGAATACAATCTGCATGAAAATATTTTTTAAATGGTGGCACACCCTCCCTTTATCCGCAAATCACCGGCAATCATTATTAAATGAATGTGATGCATTTTACATCCTCATTATCCTAGCTGAAAGCTGCTAGGAATGAACTGCGATTCACAGAAATGCTAACAATAGGATATATTTTCAGTGTTCAGTGGAATATGCCATTAAAGCCTCTTTATTATTGCTAATGATGAATCTCTATGCTTTTATACAGGGCAATGCATTATATTAAAATAAATGAGCGATATAAGTTTCACCTTAGGTTATATTTAAATATCCGACTCTGTCTCCAGACCATGCCCGGCGCTATGGGCTGGCCTTAGGGGGGGCGGGGACGCCTACAGAGCTTTTGTGCCCCCTCAAAGAGTCTGCATAATAAATGATAAATACATTTTAAAAATCATTGTTTTCATCATTAGGCCCCCCACACAAAATGTAATGCCCGTCCACTAATTTGCCTCGGCAGGGGGCTCTGCTCCAGACCGATGCAGAGTGTGTAATGTTTCACTTCTTTGAACGTCCATGAGAGCATTGAACCCTCTATTTCCATGCAGTCCCGTTTCTTTTGTAACAAGAATCAGCCAAAGGGTGCAAATGAAATGACAATGCAGTGTATGGAAAAGTCCCACTGACAGTCTGGGCGTAACTGTAGAAGTTCTCAGGCCACATCCATCTGGTTTTCACAGGCAATGACACACCTTGTTTTGTCTGTATGCTGCATAGGAATGTTCGAACAAACCCTCCCGTCACCCATGCCTTCAATTGACATGACAAGGAAGGTGTT
Source organism: Hiodon alosoides (assembly GCA_025775065.1). NCBI lineage: Eukaryota > Metazoa > Chordata > Actinopteri > Hiodontiformes > Hiodontidae > Hiodon > Hiodon alosoides. The sequence goes on along the minus strand of JAOYSI010005999.1, from coordinate 3,340 downwards.
ACCTTAGATACCTGAAGGCTCTGGGTCGGGCAGTTTGATATGATTTTACGTTTCTTTACTCGTTTATAGGCAGAAAAAAAAACTTGGCAATAAATGGCAGTACTAATCCGAACCCTGTCCCACCCCTTGTATCGATTTAATTTTGTGAATGATTATTTCAGCAGATTTAGAGGTAGCTCGCTTAGGTAAGCCCCCTAAATTCTTATTTTACGTCCTGCCAGCAACGCACATTTTTCTTTGTCGAAGTACAAATACACTAATCTGAGATTTCCACTGGGTGCATCCGCTCACGGCCCGTTGTCGCAATCCTCCTGCTAGATAAAATTATACGTTGTAAGCGGAAGCGTAAATCCGGGGAAACGCCTGCAGTAATTTATTATGTAATTTATGATAGTAGCCAACTTGTTTTTGCTCCTTCCCCCCCCCACCGGCTGCAGATAGACAAGTTCTTCAGATTTATAAAGAGAAGTCCAGAATGCCAAACAACAAAAATAAGCATAAGTAGTGAATAATTGCGCATCGAATGTGTGGGAATTCATCAATGCAGCGGACGATATTATGTTAGCGTGACACCGGCTCTGCCGTAGTCGTATGCAGCTGCTTGAACACCTGCGTGGTTTATGTATCGATAGCTGTGTTATCCGAGCATTTCTTCGTTCTGACATCATGTAGTACCCGCCCTCAAAGTTTGGTATTAATATAATCTTGCCTGCAATGACCTAAACGCCACTAATCCGCGTTACAGCAACCCGTACGGGAAGGGCGTGAAGAAGGTTGATTTTCGCTTGAATAAAGTTTTTATTCCAGTGTATTAGAATTTGACCCGACAATGGCTTACGCGGCGTATTGGTTGTTGCAAGTGAGTAATGACATTAATTAACAGTGGGATTTTCGTTATGTATTTAACATATTAGGTTCAACTTTGTTTAATGCGGGGGAAAGGCATCAAACGAACCGGTTTCTAAAAGACTCAAAATGCAAAGTTGTCAATAATTCTAGGACGGAAATTTCTTAGACATTGTTACGTTTTGGTATTTATACAAACGCATGTATTGGGAAGTTATGGTCACACACTTTTTGATAAAAATCATATATATAAAAAAAAATGGTTTGCTACTATAACCCCTTTTCCAGCCTGAGCTTTATAAATTAGTCTTCCGTAAGATGGTACGTTTTTGTATCTCAAAAACGTTCTTACGTTTTTTGTTAAATATGTAAATGTGCCGATATAAAATAATTAATGTAGTTTCACATCGGGATTCTGTTCAACAGCAAAAACGACAAATTACCTCTGAACGTAAACACATCTGCCCATTTGTAATATGAATCCCAGATATTTAAGCGTTTTTTTTGTGGGGGTTTTTTTTCTGAACAGGCGTAAATTGTCCGAAGTGAAAGTGATAAACTTACTGATATATAGTAAGAGTAAGCTCACAGGATAATTTTTTCCAAAACCTCTCAATCTGATGTTTTGTAATAATGCTCATGAAAAAAAACTTTGCATGTAACCTTCTGCAATGTCCGAGGGTGTTTTAAGCTCACGTGCAAGGGATATTTTCACTTCGATCAGGATTCTTTGATTAATGGGCTGAACAATGCAGTGTTTAATCGCCCCCTTCGTCATGATCATGAGCCATTTTGCAGGATTCCTCAGAAAACGCTCCCGCCTTAACGTAGCTTTGACTTCAGTGCTAGCTGTGACCGGACAGACAGCAATACAAAGTTTAAGATGTCCAGCGTTGGAAATAAATCCTCCGTTGTCACTTTTATTAATGCAATTACATGCATCCATTGCAAATAAGTTCTTACGACACATTTAAATACATACTGAAACCACGCACCGGGAGTAGGGTGTATTGTTACTCACCGGATCGCAAAACTCACCAATAGTTGACTTTAGCACGCCGACGTGCTTGGTTCGGAAATAATCGGTAAAATACACTTCCGGGATCCCCGGCTTTCTTGCCGGGTTTATTTCAAACAATCATAAAATAAACAATAATCGCTCTTCAAGGATCCCCCTCACAGGTTCACCCCAAACACAACAAACTAAAATAACAACCTAAATAAACCACCGGAAAATTACGAAAAGGAAACACAAAAAGTCGGCATCTCCTTCGCCAGAGTCGCCTTTATTCTTTCGCTTCATCCGACGTTCTCCGACGTTCTCCGACGTTCTCCGACGTTCTCCGACGTTCTCCGACGTTCTCCGACGTTCTCCGACGTTCTCCGACG
>JAOYSI010005998.1:0-13152 GCA_025775065.1 Hiodon alosoides | reverse complement strand
TACAGTAAATTATATATTTTTATTTTATCATATGTGTGTGTGTGAACTAACAAGCATTTCAACTTCACAGAATGTACAGATACACGAAAATTGCGTTTCATCGTCAGATAATGAAGTCGCACCGACTGAGTATAACTCTAAATGTAATCTCTTCTTGGTTCAGCTTCGCATCAACTTGTAGCTGAAACGAACAACTACGCGTGATACATATCCAACGATATAACATTAACTGCGAGTATGCCGTTTTAATGGATTCCATTAAGGTTAATCTCTATCAAAACAGACTGCAGCTGTCAGTCCAAAAAAATTGCTGTAGTCTTGATGGTTTGCGCACGAATTACGCTAATGGTGACTGTTGTGTTTTTTAAAAACACACTGAGAGATAAAACCGCTAAGTTCCGATATCTCTTCGTCTGTTTGTTACGGTATCTTCATCTGTTTGTCTGTTAATTTTTTCCCAATTACAGCATCAGTAATGCATTTCCATTCCTGCCCGAAGAAAGGAATTTACAGTGAAGGAAAAGTGAAGGAAATCTGAAATTTTATTTCCTACTTAAGGCAATTCACATCCCAGCATCCCTAGGTATCACGGAGCAAAACATGTCATACCTGAGTGTCACTGAAATCCCCAACAGAATCGTCTGCTTCGTCTAACTGTACGATGCTTTTGGTTTTGAAATGAAATTTTCTTACGAAAAATTATATTTTCACTTTATCTACCCTGTCCATGTATTCTGAGCATCAATTATTATTCCCCCAACTCAGATGGCAGTTTTATGTTTGCAGCGAACGCTGCATAAACAACCCTGTGCCTCCATTGGCCAACAGAGCTAGCTAGAAACAGCCTAGGCCAATCAGAAATGGTCGGATAGTGAAATAATTAATGAAACACTGAATAGGTTATAGGGGTCTTCTCTTCCTGAACACGAAAACAAGTCCGGTGTAATACTAAATCCGTGTTGCAGATTTTGGTTGTTTATTGGAAACTTCAGATCGCAAAGGAAAAACAACCTCGAAAATACATAACTGAAATGCGTTAAATAGAATATTGCACTCTTGCACTTATATATTTGTTTATGAGCCCTTTTTCGGTGAGCTGCCCGTAACTGAGGAATAGACGGAAGAAATGGTTTAATGGTTTGTAAAATGGTATCTAAACAGAATTTTCAATTAGAAAAAAAATTGGACTAGACAAGAAATAGGTCTACATATGACATATGATGTTGGATTTTGCCATTTGATTGTTTTTGTAGTATCTCAGTAAGCCGAACGCGTTGAGATGAGTGGTTTAATTTAAATAAAAAAAAGACGCGCTGCATTAAATGCGATTTACATTTTTCACGAATACTTTATTTTAATTATTCTTTGAAATGCAAAGTGATGAGGGGGAGGGGGGGTGTTGGCAAAAGGGAAGTTATAGTGTTCGGTTGGTTTGGTAAAGATTGCAATAATTGTGGCCTAAACTATGACACTATATTTATCGCGACATCGAGAACATTGATGAAAAACATGTTTCCTTTTGAGTAAACTCTTTATTTACCGTTCTAGATACCTGTGGCAATATCCCAATCGTATTTTATTTCGGTCCGCCCCGCCCTCCCCCAACTCCCTAGGATTAGATTTCAGTTGTTTTGAACTTTCTTTGAATCTGTCTGCGCCATACATTTAAGAAATATTGCTCACGTAGACGTCACGTGTATTTTGCGTTTGACGTGCTACAAAAGTCTAGGAATACAGAAATAAACAACAAAACAACAATTTTGCTTTTCCACTAAAAAAAGTACCGTATATCCAAACGTACATCATGTCCTTGATCTGGGCATTTTATTTCCCAATTTACACCATCTGCCACCACATACATTTCATTGTCTGAGGTTTGGTTTTGTGGGTCTGGCCCCATGGTTCCAAGCTGTCCCACCGGTTTCTCCTCACAGTTCTCCTCTCCTTAGCCACTTAAGTTCTCTACAGTAATAACTCTTAGAGGGCAGCTTGACCCTCCCTCCCACACTTAATGAGTACTCGAGACAGGCTTCTCACTTGGAATGGCCTGAAAATAATTGCTCTGGGCAGGACACACGTATGCCCAAAAGCATTTATATACGGAAGCCTATTTAGAAACCAGGGTAAGCTTTTTAGAGTGAGCGAGAAAGGAATAATACAGTTTTTAATGGCAAGGGTACAGTTTTTGTTTACAACCACAGCTGAGTTGACAACTGAGATTTTGTCTTTGGTACCACTTTGCATAGCTCATGCTCCTTATGGAATTTTGTATCTCAAGGCTAGCGTCGATGAAACAGTTTAGATATCCCATAAAAACAGCGTAAGCTGTCGCATAAACTTTTCATTTAGGGAATTCTGTTTACCTCCATGCTGAATTTCTTCATCCCGCAGCAAACAAATCTTGAAAAAAACAGCCGCTGTGAAGCAGTGTTGACTGCAAAGACTTCCAGGAGAGTCAACCTGGTTCAGATAGTTATCAGCTCAGGGAATCACACAAATCCAGCCCGGGCGGAACGGGCCTATAGGTGTGAGAGAGGCTAGTGAGTTTTATGTTTTTGGACGGAAGTCGTGTTTTTCCTCAACATATGAGGGTCTATAGGTACGTTTTTCAGTTTCGTAACAAAGGGGTTCATGTGTATTTACTTGAGATATTGATGTGTGAAAACCTGAAGATTGCCACCGCCAACATGCTGCTTAAATAAACCTACAAACAGTGCAAAGTGCGTTACAAGTATACTCCGTTTTTATCGTTGGCTGGATTGCCACTTCTCCAGTTTTGTAGGCACACAATGAAAAACCTAAATGTATCAAAGTTAGATAAGGATAGCAAACCAGGTTACCAAGGATATCATTCTATGATGCAATAGTCACATGCAACGTTATGGCGGAGGATTTTTTAAAGGGTCAGATTTCTGTGCAATACTGGTTGACTAATAATAGCAATACTGACTGATGTACAATTTCCTTTGCAGTTTCTGTGGCAAACTTATAGGCTTATATACTAGGCTCACAGAATTTCAGATTGAAAACTTCATTTAAAAATAACATTGTGTCTTTCAGATAACAATTAATAGCAATTTTGGCTTATAGCGTTCAAGTGGCAAAGAGCGTCTCAAAGGCAACTTAACCAGGAAGTTTAATCATTAACAAATCTATTTAGATTTTAATTAGAAGTAATTGTTTCCATTCAGGCTTTTCAAATTCAGCCTCTTCTTCCTACACCGCCCTTTCTACTTCAGGAGCCATATTCATGAAGCTGCCGGAACAATAGTCCATAGGAACCATAGGCACAAATACTGTAGTTACTAGGATAAATATACTATTTAGTGTTTTTGTGTGTGTTAAATATACAATACTTCATCACGGGGTGTTCGAAATACAATTCACGGCACCCACAAAACAATTTACAGTCACTCATATGGGGTAGATATTTAAGTAGATGGGTATAGAATAATCGGGTAAATGCCACTACAAGCATCAATTATGTCATGAAAGATTGGAAGCTACACATGTGAACAAAACTTTCTAACGCGATTTCACGCACTTACGTATCCATTCAAAGATCAACATAAGGTCTTAAAAGTAAAGGAGATGGCGACATCTTGCGGCAGATTAATGCAACGTAACTGAAGGGAGACGCACTCCTCAAGTCAACCTGAGGTTAAATCATTCCGCATTTAAGCGGAAACTTCTGAACGTAAAAGAGGAGCATTCTCTTGTACCCTGTCACACACAGAGACACATGGTACAAAACAACCGACTGTATGAATATCTTAAGCATTCCTACAAAAGTATTGGGACACCTACACATTAACACCTACAGAAGCTTTTATGACATACGGTGTGTATTGGTTTGGGGTGTCTGTCTGTCTGTCTGTCTGTCTGCCTGCCTGTCTGTGTGTGTACACCACAATGGCTTGGTATGCACGTTAAATTAAAGCAAGGAGGTCAACAGCAAAGCAGATTCCCCCTTTAATTTATTGCACTTTGTACAAATTCAAATCAGCCATGACCTGACAAATACAAAAATATTTACATACACAGTATGTAAAAATCAGATATGGATCATATAACAGCAGGAAAATCAGGAACTAATGATAAATACTGTGGGATGAGTTCCTCCCATTTCCAAACCTTACCATAGTGTGGAGTTGTGTCTTTATTTCCTTACTGACCCCGGTAACAAAAGCCTAACATTTTTGTAACTAAGGATAACATGGCCCACGGTCTTAATTTCCGTCTTCCCACGAATGTCTACCATTCGCATGCTAGCAGCCTTCGTTTGGAAAACCAAGAAACTGCTAAGACTCCTTATTCCTACCAAATCAACCTTTCTGGAAAGAATTTAAAAAAAAATACATTCAAATATTATAATAAACATTAAGTTACGTCGCCACGTCGCCGCTCTCATGTACAATCTGTTAAAAACCATAACCAATACATTATGCTTCCATCCCAGACTAACACCACAATAATCTCTACAGACATGGAGAGGACCGTTGTAAAGCTGGATAATTCACACCAGAGTAGTTTACGTAAATGTCCAACTGTTTAAACTGTAAAGATACTCTGGACAAGAGTGTGTGTTTGGAAACAGAATCTTGTTCTGTGTTCCCCGGTTCATTCAAGTCTCCCAGCTAATTAGCACGAGCCCGCTAAATTGCTTTTGCACCTGAAATCCAACTCACACAACAGAAAAAAACCTGAATACATTACAAAAATAACACTGCGTTCTCCTTAGGTAGCATGCAACAAAAACAAAAAGTAATACTAGAGAGTTTGCTATAAAGAAATCGTTAGAAATAGAAAACGTCTTTGCCCTTTCGGGCCATTATGCTAAAATTAATGCAATTACCTTCTTATTATTTGACCGATTGTGTGAAGTAACAAGCAATTTCAATGCCCACGTGATTTTGAGACAGAAACACCTACAAGCGCCAAACAATTCTAATTTATGCCCTTGTCCAGGCAGCCCTAATGACACTGTATCAACCTGAGCTCTTAAATAGTATAAAATAGTATACGTTAAAATATGTAACAGTTACATAGCAAAATCACATTACACCTGGAGTGGAGTAAAATCAAACTAACCCATTCCACAAGGAGCAAACTAACTACTCAAGTAGGAGCACAGAGAACCTGAGAGTCAGATCTTTGGATGGTCAGAACACACTGAGGCCACTGCATTGAGAACCCCCCCGGTCTGGTCACTGCCGGTCTAATCAACCGGGTCACAAAGTGAGGTCAGTCGCACACTTTGACGTCCAGCGTAGCCCTGCTCTTTGCAAACTCTCTCAGCTTCCTAACCCCGTCCTTAGTCAGCTTGTTGTCAAACAACCTGAAAAGACAGCCGCACATACAACATGCGTTACACAGCTACACAAGGCGCATCCTCTGGTGTGCGTGCGGAGAATTGTGTTTGTAGCGTCCTGGCTCACCACAAGGATTCCAAAGTTGTGTTCTCAACCAAGGCAGCCATCAGGAGCTCCACCCCCTTGTCGGTAACCTGGTTGTCCCGTAGCCTGGTGACCACAAAAGCAAGGTCAGCTCGGGCCGGGATCCGTTACGCGAGGGCCGACAGGCGGTAACAAGCGAGGGATTTGTTACGCGAGGGCCGACAGGCGGTAACAAGCGAGGGATTTGTTACGCGAGGGCCGACAGGCTGTAACAAGCGAGGGATTTGTTATGCGAGGGCCGACAGGCGGTAACAAGCGAGGGATCTGTTACGCGAGGGCCGACAGGCGGTAACAAGCGAGGGATCTGTTACGCGAGGGCCGACAGGCGGTAACAAGCGAGGGATCTGTTACGCGAGGGCTGACAGGCGGTAACAAGCGAGGGATTTATTACGCGAGGGCCGACAGGCGGTAACAAGCGAGGGATTTGTTACGCGAGGGCCGACAGGTGGTAACAAGCGAGGGATCTGTTACGCGAGGGCCGACAGGCGGTAACAAGCGAGGGATTCTTTACGCGAACAGGGAGCTTCCGTTTTCCTTCACTGGCCACTTTTTTAGCTTTGGGTGATTAAACAAATCAAAAGCGAGCGCACAGTCTGAGGACCCTGTAACTGCATGGAGTTTCACTCCCACAAACCCGTGCCGCCTCAGTTATCTCCCCACCTGATATCTTTCAGGGTGCGATTGGTCCGGAGTACCTCCGCCAGACAGCCCACTCCCATGTCCCCAATTCCATTGATGGCCATTCTGCAGACAGAGGGGAACAGCGTGTGCAGCGGTTATGAACACATTTATGACCATAGGCGGTTGATGCAGGATGACTGAGAGGGTCTCACCTGAGATCAACCACCGTGCGGTTATCCTTCAGTCCCTCAGCCAGGATCTTCAGTCCCTCACAACCCAGACCGGTCCCCACCACCCTGCAGGAGCCGGCACACAACACACAAAGCATTACGACGTACACGCCTCCATCCACAGTACACTGGGCACATTACACCTCCATCCACAGTACACTGAGCCCATTACACCTCCATCCACAGTACACTGGGCACATTACACCTCCCTCCACAGTACACTGGGCCCATTACACCTCCATCCACAGTACACTGGGCACATTACGCCTCCATCCACAGTACACTGGGCACATTACACCTCCATCCACAGTACACTGGGCCCATTACACCTCCATCCACAGTACACTGGGCACATTACGCCTCCATCCACAGTACACTGGGCACATTACACCTCCATCCACAGTACACTGGGCCCATTACACCTCCATCCACAGTACACAGGGCACAGTTCTGCTTTTGTTTAGAGGAGGAAGGTTGCTCAAGCTCGAGAAACAACTGTCCATAGCATGTAAGCTCCAGGGTCACACTCACCACAGGTTCTGGATGCAACAGTCCGGGGATTTGAGGGCAAGGGAGAGAACAGCTGCTCCCTCAGGCCCAAAAGGGTTCTGTCCTAATCTACAGATGGGGGGTATTTACTAATGTTTACATCTCACTTCTTTCTTACCAAATCTCTATAGTGATATGCATAGCATACAATTTTACATTTACCCAATATTTGCTTTCTTGGGAATACATACTGGTTACAAGTCACATACCTCCATGCCATTTTAACTTTCATTTGTGCTCAAGTGTACATTCAGCGTGCATTGGAGAACATTCTATTTTGTAAACAATGCCATCTAAAGGAAAGAATATAAAATGACTGCAGGTATATATAAACAGAGAGACACATACAGGCGCAGACGCAGACGCAGACGCAGCGTTAGCCTACCTGAGAGTGCTGAAGAGAGGCAGCACGGGCTGGAGTCTGCGCAGACCTCCGGCATCCAACCCCAGGGCTTCGAGGTTCAGCTCCTGAGGTCGAGGGGTGAGCTGCAGCAGGAAGGCCAGCTCGCTCCAGTTCCTCTCCGCCTGCGCACAGTGCTCCCACTGTCCCTGCTGGGCCAGGAGCTGAACCCACACCTGCAGCCGCTGGAACAGCCCAGAGTCCTGGGCCTCGTACAGGCAGTGACAGGTGTTGACCTGCCTCTCGGGGCCAAAACCGCTGTGCTGGAGCTGGGCGTGGAGCAGTCTCAGGAGGAACGGAGGGGAGGAAGCATGCGGGAGAGAGGTGGGAGAGCAGGAGGGGAGTTTCCGGGACTTTCTGGGGAAAACCCCGTCCAAGATGTGGCGGGTTCGGGGTACCAAAAGACCAGACACAAACCTGACGAGTCAAGAGCGTGAGACCGAAGAGAAAAGAAAGCAAGTTCTTAAGAAACGTGTTCATTTACTTCACTGCCAAAACAAAAAAAGTCTACGGCCAAATGAGATCTAAACAATCAAAAGAATTACTGCATTGCCAGTGCTAAACATGAACACACTGCCACGTAGAAGGAATGTCCTCAAGCCAAAAACGGTTGAGACCTGCAGGAGTAAGTGGACTAAGGGGTTCTGTATCTGCTGGCCGACAGTAGGCCACGCCCAGGGTGTTAAAAGAGGAGGACGTAGAATACACAGCGAACACAGTGTTACCTGCAGAAAAGGTCCAAGTGTCCAGACTGGTGGCGTTCGCTCCAGTGGAACACCTTCTTGACGTGCGTGTGCAGGAGGCGTCTGGATCCCAGCACTTGGCGCTTTAAGCCCGCCCACACCTTGCGCAGGGCCGGTGGGATCGCGATCCGCGCGTGCTTGGGGTCAGAAAAGGGGTCAGAGCCCGAGCGGGACTGCTGGACGTAGTAGAGGGCTGCCAGGAACTCCTGCACGCTGGTGTGGATGAAGTAAAAGCTCTTCTCGTAGGCGAGCGAGGCCCGGTCCTCCTTGAGGATCTCAACCAGGAAGGTCTGGGACAGCTCGTTGCGGCTCAAAGAGAAGGCTGCCAGGTCAGCCGCATCGAAGAGGAAGCGCCTCTCCAGCAGACCCTTGAAGGCCATGGCGCCCAGATCCTGCAGCAGAGAGCGCTTTTCCCTCAGAACCCGGGGGGCCTCCTGCAGGCGCTGCGCTCGAGACCCCTCCTCTCGCCCTTCCCCGTGGAACAACAAAACCACCTTCAGGAAGCAGCAGTAGATCTCAGTGATGGTGACGGCCCTCTCCTGGCTCTGGCCGGTTCTCGTCACATCGAGGGGCGCGGAGAGACCGCTGGGGGCTGGGGGTGCCGAGGTGGTGCCGGGAGCCGTCGCTCCCTGGCGCAGGCAGGGGGTCCACTCCTGCAGGGCAGTGGCGACGATCCAGCAGAAGGCGGGGATATGGCACATCAGCAGGAGTGGCTTGTGCGAGGACACAAACGTCCACGTGGCGGTTGTGCGGCAGCGCTCCAGGAAGTAATGCTGCTGCTGGGACACCGAGAAGCCAAGCACGCTGTAAAACATGGTGACCAGCTGGGGCGGAACCTTGGAGACGGCGTGAGAGCGGGAGGTGAGAAGGATGGAGATGCCAGGCAGGAGATTGCCTTTGATCAGGTTCACTACCATCTCTCCCATGGACTGAGGAAATTCCGGGTCGGAGCACTTGGGAGTTCTGTCAAAGTAGAGGGGAAATCGGAACTCGTCGAGCCCGTCTAGGATGAGAAGAATTTGAGCAGGATCGGAGGCGAGGATCTCGGTCAACAAAGGCTTGAGGTGGCTGTAGTGCACGCACAGTAGCTCCAGTAAGCTCCGTGGCTCACCAATCAAGTTCAGCTCCCGGAAAGCCAGAGAAAACACCACTTTCTCCGAGTCTTCCCGAGTGGCCCACTCGCAAATTAACCGTCTGACCACTGTGGTCTTCCCGCTGCCAGCCACCCCCGAAAGCAGAGTCAGCCCTACGTCTGCCGGTGACAGAAGACTCTCGCACACCTCGGAAAACTTGCATACTTGTTCCTGGCCTCCACCCTCCAGCTGCAACCTCTTGAAGGCGTCGCCGGCCTCCACCGTTTCATGTTGGTGCTGCAGGGGCACGGCGTAGCGCATACGCCGGGACAGTGTGATCTCCGTAAAGGAGCCGGCGTTCCCATCTCCCGACAGTTCTCCCCTGATGTTGAGATAATCAGTAGAAATGTGCTGCCTGCCCAGTATTTCCTTATGTTTTTTCAGGTGCACCCCAATGTTTCCCTGGGCGGGGTAGGGTCCAGGATCTGCGCCCTCTGGAAAAAGCCCCATAGCAGGCTCCCTTCTTTGAATCGCATGCAAAAAGGCACGACAGGCCTCCTCGCCTCTCCCCTGCAGAACGTCCAGCAGCGTTCTCATGCGGTCCCGTTCCCCTAAACATCCCCCACCCCTCACCAGGCTGAGGTCCTCCTCCGTCACTGCCCCTACCTGGAACAGGAAGTCCAGCAGGAAGGTGACGTACTGGCTCTGCTGTTCCACTATCTCCACGCGTCGCCTCTGAAGCTCGATACTGCACGGCCCCAGTGCCATCGCTGAGGTAGGCTTTTAGCAGCCAGGCGGTGGCGCCGCGGGGAAGGCGTTCACCAGTAACTGGTTGGTTGCAGATTCAAATCCAGTTAGGGATGCTGTTGTTCGGCGAGGTAGCTAATTGCTTGAGTAATACTAAGCTGTAAAACTTGTTTATGTCTGGATGTGAGAATCTGCTATGTATGCAATTAACAGCAGGAAGACTCAGTTTTCTCCCATAAATTACCCCCCAACTTGCAGTCTATGTCCAATGTCAGCAGGCCCTTGTTGCATTCCACCTGCTGGCAGGATATCCCGTATAATCCAGGAGGTTTTCGAAACTGAAATTTGTGAATGCTGTTAATCTCTTTCACCACTTACACTGCCGTGTTGTACAATTGGTTTTTTGCTGCGGGTAGGTTCTCCTTAAGTCACGCGATCTGTCCTGGCGTTGAAGCGGCAGCAATGAGTTTGCGTTCCACTACTCCAAAACTCTTCTCCGTTTATCCAGTCAAAAGGAGTTTCGGCCGTGATGCGAATTCGTCGTATTCGTCTTCCAATAAGACGAATTGTCAGCGTTGGAGCACGTCTGTGACCCTCGTCGCAGGCATTGACATTCCTCCGCATATCTGAGACAGAGATGTTATTATTAGAAGTTATCATTGCACAGCGAAAACAAGCGACTTAAAAAAAAAAAAAAAAACTTGTTTCTATTAATAAACTCTGAAATTAGCCACGGTAATCTTAAATGTAATTGCAAAGAAAGAGGGAAAAACCATCGTACTCATCTACGCGCCGAGAAAGAAACTGTTGCAACATCGGTGTATTTACGAGCAATGTTACATGTCGTCGCACTAAAGCAGTTTCCCCATTCGGTTTAAAAAGATTTAGCTACTCGAATCCAAACACCTAACAAACAACGAAACCAAATGATGGAGGTGTACCATTCATTCGAGTCTTACCCCGGTGTTTACTTGCCGATTCCTATTTGAATTTGAAAACGAATTCAAAAAGATGGTTTAGTGCATCTGTAAGTGTAAGTGTCACCACCGACGAATGAGTTGTACGATTATAAACCTTACAGAAAAGTCTAGAAATATATAATCCATCCCTGCCCTATAAAATACTGGAATTTATTTTTTTTAAAACGAACAGATTGTAATTACAGCAAGGTCAACCGAAATTTCAAATGATTAAAGTTAACTTACCTCATTACAGGTTAAAAGAAACGAACTGTTACAGAGACAGCGGGAAAGTGAAACAACGGTAAAACTTCTTCGCAGTCAGCTGACAATGGGCGTATCAGATTCTTAGTGTTTTTTCAACTTGTCCGCAAGTCAACCTGGAGGTCTGAACAAGATTACAAGGAAGTAAAAACGTACAAATCAAAAACAAAACAAAACTCGCGAGCGCAGATCACCAAGGAGACATAACATAAAAATAACCCCCAGAGTCGAACACCACCCCCCATTAGACAGGTATTAAGAGAAGGGTAAAACATTCCTTTGTTCCCCATATGCGTGTATATATAGTCTGGTCACAGGAAGGGAATATTAAATTCTTTAGTGTGTTTACAATTTTTATTTCTACAAAAAAATGTTTTTAAAGCCATCCTCCCCTTCCTCCTCACACAAAAAAAAAAAAAAAAAAATCCCGCATGGGTTCTATCCGGTAAATTCAACATGGCTCTGACTTCCAGTAAATGACATGTAGAGGAAAGCCAAGACAACTGGTCTCTAAACCCTGAACCAGAACACCGGTTCCAGTAGAAGACACACTTCCCTGAATATAAATGACTGGGCTTCACCAGTACCCCTCATTATTTAAACTGTTTCTGGTATTCACTGTCATCAACCAGAAAGGGCTAATTTAATTAGGAATAAAGTCAGAAAAGGGAGGTAGAAAATCTGAACTACAAGGAAAATAATATAATATATAATCTTAAACATTACATTCTTCCCAATAATACTAATGAGTCTGTAAGCTGTAAGCAAAATGCAGGTCATTAAGTAACCACTTAAAGACAAAGTTTTTTTCAGTTTTTAAATTTTATTGGTTTGTTTTTCATTTCAGCAAGTCTTTTGATCATACAAGAGGCTGTATATAATAACTCAGGACTAACAAAATGCGTCTACTTGTTTTGCAAATTATTTAACATGGCTTTTCTTCTAGAAAGACTGAGAAGACATTGGTAATTCAAAAAAAAAAAAAGAATTCTGCTGCAGGTTTCTATATAATCTGTTCATATAATCTGCACTACCTCCTCCAAAATAAGAGCTACACTCGGTGGTAATTCTAGGAGCAGAACTGTGAAGTTAACATATCTTGCAAAAAAACAAAAACACTGCAGTGTAGCACGTATAGACAGGGATTGATTGGTTGAGTAAAAATGTTCCTTCACTTTTAAACATAAGGCACAGACCCCCCCCACACACTCACTTTTTTTTGTTTTTAAACTATGGATTCCTAATGGCCTTCACTGAGCAAACACTCACTCTGCTCCAATATTTGCGTGGGTAAGAGCTTTCAGAGTATACAGCCGGGAGTTTTTATACTTAACACAAACACACATTATGCTTATCGGGGGGGGGTATTTCCTTTGGCTAGTATTGTCGATGGACAGGAACAGCAGTGGGAAGATTTGGCCCCCCTAACATTTCAGTGGCTTTTTCTACATGTAAGTGAGAGAGGATAGGTCACAGGTTATTGGTCGGGCAGCATTTAAGGAGAACGAAAACTGCAGACAGAAAAGACAATTTTATGTCTAAAAAAATCAATGTTAAACAGGAATTATGTATTAAGTATGAGAAAGTCTCTACAGTTTGTCAGTCTGACAAGGCCCCGCCCACATGCTGGGTATGCACACAGTATAAAAGGCAATTGCAAGTGTAATCACAAACAGCAGACAGAAGACTCTTCTATGGCTTAAAGTAGGCATTTTACATCCTCAACTCTTTTATTCTAAAGTTACTTAGCCCCTTTTAACATTATAAACTTACCAAATGTTTCCTTTTAAACTGTTCCTTAAAACGACTAGTGAACAAAAAAATAACTGTATATACGTTAATATGGTTAATAAAAAATAATAGCTTTAGTGCAGCAGGTTTTGGAATTTATGTACATGTAGACATTTTGGTTAACAGGACAATTAAAGAGAATTCCAAATGACGAGCGCCGACAGATACGCGTGTGTCATTTAGAAAAGCGTTTCATTGGCTGATTTTATTCAACTCCCTCTTTGGAGGTGAAATGTTTACGAGGGTGGGGGGGGGGGGGGGGGGGGGGGGGGGGGGGGGGGGGGGGGGGGGGGGGGGGGGGGGTGGGGGGGGGGGGGGG
>JAOYSI010005997.1:0-12020 GCA_025775065.1 Hiodon alosoides | reverse complement strand
GCGCTAACACAGGCAACGGAGGTTACAATACAGGCCTCAACTGCGCTAACACAGGCAATGGAGGTTACAATACAGGCCTCAACTGCGCTAACACAGGCAATGGAGGTTACAATACTGGCCTCAACTGCGCTAACACAGGCAACGGAGGTTACAATACTGGCCTCAACTGCGCTAACACAGGCAACGGAGGTTACAATACAGGCCTCAACTGCGCTAACACAGGCAATGGAGGTTACAATACAGGCTTCAACTGCGCTAACACAGGCAACGGAGGTTACAATACAGGGATAGGCTGTACAAAGAAAAATTCCTAGTTGGAGGTTTCCTTTATGGGAAAGAATTTCCTCCGTTAACCGGTTCTTAAGAGGGGATTGGAGGCTTTGGCTCCTGCGTCACCCTTCATGCAGGGGGCTTATGAGAGGCAGTCTGGAGGATATGTCAGAGAGATGCTTTTATCCCGGGTCACTACACAGAAAGTCCCATCTCAATACAACTGTCAAATTGTTGAAACAAGAACGTTGTGAGTTTCAGAGAACTTCCCCCGCGAAACGGAACGTGTTCACCGTTCTGCCTCCTCCTTGTTTAAAATTGCTCTTCTTGGATATAAAGGGTGCGTTCATTTTTTTATGTAAAGCCTTCCATTGGATAGTTTTAGCTTGGACTGAATTAAATCAGCTTTACTTATATAGAGCACTACACCACTAATGTTTAAAGGGGATTTAAGGGTTGAGCTACTGTGGACTTCAAAACGTTGGATGATGAACAGGTTTCCTTGATTGTCGATATTAAACTTAGAAGTTTACTGCTCTGAGCTGTAAGCAGTATAGATAACCATTTTACATCGGCATACGTGACGGGACACGTTAATTGATGTCATTAATACGTCTGTCTCAATTGTTTTAATTAAATGATTGATTCAGGTGTATGGGCTCTAATGGGACAGTATATCAATCACTCAGTACTTAGATGCCACTGCTTCTGGGGTAAATTCCCCGAGGTCGATTCAGCGGAGCCAGTGAAGGCAAATTAGAGAGTCATCAAACACGTTCTGCACGTGTCAGAATGGGCAAAATGCAAGGAGGAACTGTAATAAACGTTCTATAATGCGTGAGTCAGAGAGCACCATGTCAATGTTCCAGAACACTCTGCCCAAACGCGTAGCATATATTTGCATCTGTCTGCCAGTCTTTTCAGCCTTGCTGTCTTTCCAGAATGATAAATTATTTATTTTATTTTTTTGTTATTTCTGGCAGTTCAGGGCATTCGCTATGACCTTGCGGTGTCCTGTGTCTGTGTCTGTGTTAGTCTTTCTAATGACTTACACTGTTAAGAGAGGAGAAAAGTTATTGTCATTGTGAAAATATTTTAGCGCACTGGGCTGTGTCAGAGCACCAGGGTTTAGTTAGTGCACCAAGCTGTTTTAGCACACTGGGCTGTTTTATCACACCGGGCTGTGTCGGAGCACCGGGCTGTGTTGGTGCTCAGAGCTGTGTTAGCACACTGGGCTGTGTCGGCGCACCGGGCTGTGTCAGAGCACCGGGCTGTGTTAGCGCACTGGGCTGTGTCGGCTCAAAGCCTCAGCTGAAATGGGGAAGCTATGAAGGTGACCAGATGGTAAGCCTCTTACCCGCATCCATGCCTTTGTTGTGCTGGGTTTGCACATTGCTCTTCAGATCAGGAACAACAGACACAGACCGTTTGAAGAATTACTCCCGCTTCCTGGTATCATTTGTTTGGAGGGACGGGGCTCTGGACCCAGTGTGGTGAGCTTCTCGCGGGTCTCAGAATGCTAATCAGAGTTGAGAAGAGAGGATATTCCCAATGCCAGAGTACGTAAGTAACTGCAGCCTTATGTGGATATGTGACTTAGGCAGGGGTGGAGTTGGACAGGGAGCTTCATTTAAGTTCTCTGCTTCTTGCGTTGTGTGTCGTTTAACTGTCTATGGCTATGCGATCGCAAAGCGGCATTTTAAAACTGCACCCCAGCACTTTTAAATTATTTATATTCAGTAAGCCCGGCGCATCGCCTGGCTGGGGGAACGATGGAGGATATGGATGTAGTTTTTAATAAGGGATAGGCCTTCCTTCCCTATTTTCTGCTTGTTATTGCTGCAGAGACAGTGTGCAGCGTTGGAGTGTTCTTGTAATCACAAATGTAGTTTACCTTCATTGTGGGACCAAATACGCCAGCTCCTTTCTCAGATCAGGCTTCTTATTCGCCAGCTCCTTTCTCAGATCAGGCTTCTTATTCGCCAGTTTCTTTCTCAGATCTGGCTTCTTATTCGCCAGCTCCTTTCTCAGATCTGGCTTCTTATTCGCCAGCTCCTTTCTCAGATCTGACTTCTTATTCGCCAGCTCCTTTCTCAGATCTGGCTTCTTATTCGCCAGTTTCTTTCTCAGATCTGGCTTCTTATTCACCAGTTTATTTCTCAGATCAGGCTTCTTATTCGCCAGCTGGTTTCTCAGATCTGGCTTCTTATTCGCCAGCTGGTTTCTCAGATCTGGCTTCTTATTCGCCAGCTCCTTTCTCAGATCTGGCTTCTTATTCGCCAGTTTCTTTCTCAGATCAGGCTTCTTATTTGCCAGTTTCTTTCTCAGATCAGGCTTCTTATTTGCCAGTTTCTTTCTCAGACCTGGCTTCTTATTCACCAGTTTATTTCTCAGATCAGGCTTCTTATTCGCCAGCTGGTTTCTCAGATCAGGCTTCTTATTCGCCAGTTTCTTTCTCAGATCAGGCTTCTTATTCGCCAGCTCCTTTCTCAGATCTGGCTTCTTATTCACCAGCTGGTTTCTCAGATCTGGCTTCTTATTCACCAGCTCCTTTCTCAGGACAGGCTTCTTATTTGCCAGCTCCTTTCTCAGATCTGGCTTCTTATTCGCCAGCTCCTTTCTCAGATCAGGCTTCTTATTTGCCAGCTCCTTTCTCAGATCTGGCTTCTTATTCGCCAGCTCCTTTCTCAGATCTGGCTTCTTATTCGACCAGCATCATACATGTTGCACATTCATGATGGTTTTGAATTGTTTTAAATTGTGTCGGGCCATTTACCTCTTTTAAAAAAAATAACCCCCAACATAGATAATGAAAAGAATGTGCTATGTTAAGTAGCTGTAAAATAAAACAAAGTTTGAAACTGGACTGACATGAGAACTAGTTGAGGAAAAGTTTTTATTTTAATTGCAAGATTACCCTGCAAAACCCTCAGCCCCGGTTTTCATTAGTGAAGTTGTGACAGAAATTCCAAAGATGCACTGCACTAGGGCTAAATGGGTTTACACAATGCCACAGTCAAGTGACAAGGGCCTTCCCAGGGACGTGAGAGGAAGACAAAAAGCAATATTAAGACTATTATTAGACCCAGTGCAGTATCCTGGGAGACGTGAATTAACAGATCTGTTAGACTTCCACTCCGGCGCGGATGCCCCATTTGCCTGCCGCCCCCTGACAGGAGCAGCAATCCGCCCCTATCAGAAACGGCCCGTTTAGAATGACCCGAATGTCTGTCGGGAAATTTGTCGCAGGTAGGAAATAATCTGCGTCTGCTTTCCGTAGGGTCCCGGAAGGCCAAGATCCAACCCCCGACACGGGACTGAAAAGCCGTCTGCGCGTAAAAGCTGGTTGTGTTGGTGGAAATATGGAGAAGCCTGCTCTGGTTTGGTGGGACTACGTACTAGCCAGGAAGGTTGAGGGAAAGCATTAAAGTACGGGGGTCATGTTTTTTTACCCAAACCGCAGCCCAGACCGATATATTCTGTGTTATTGTTTAGATCACGTTTTTTACCCAAACCGCAGCCCAGACCGATATATTATGTGTTATTGTTTAGATCACGTTTTTTACCCAAACCGCAGCCCAGACCGATATATTCTGTGTTATTTTAGATTTTTTACCTAAACCACAGCTTAGACTGATATGGCGTTGGCAGCCATTTATATTGCCTTTTTTGTAATGCTTGTCATTCATATTATTAACTATTGTCCAGGTATTATAGCGTGTTATTCATAACATAAAACAAAAATGATCACCACAATGGTCCTTTTTGCGGAGACGGACGACATGCTTGACGAAGCGTTTTGCTCAGCCTTGATCCCAGATGTTTTCTTCTGCTTTTGTGAATCCCTGTTACTGCGGGAACTGGCTCAAGGATTGACTGAGATGAATACAGAATTTGGATCTTTTTTTAACAACTAAATAGGAACTTTCCCCCTTCGTTAATAGAACCTGCGTTTAAAAATCAGAATTTCCCCCGCGTTTAAAAATTAGAATTTCCCCCGCGTTTATAAAACCTGCGTTTAAAAATTTGAATTTCCCCCGCGTTTATAAAACCTGCGTTTAAAAATTAGAATTTCCCCCGCGTTTATAAAACCGGCGTTTAGATATCAGAATTTACCCCGCGTTAATAAAACCTGCGTTTAGATATCAGAATTTACCCCGCGTTAATAAAACCTGCGTTTAAAAATCAGAATTTACCCCGCGTTAATTACAGTACATTGCCCTTTCTCATCCAAGCCGTTAATTGCATGACGGCGTGGAGATTCCCATCTGAACTGGGCTGTGGAGTGTGGGAATACTTTGTGTAAAGGGCGTACTCTGGAGCTCGAATAAAAACTGTGTGTGGCAATGCTGAAGGACGGAGAGAAAAAGGGTTTTCAGTGCACTTTCAGGACTCCCGGTTCAAGGTTCGAAGGATTGTTAAGGGCTGTCAGATAACGCTGTCTGTCATGGCCTGATGAAGTCCCAGTGCCAATAATCTCCCCTTAGAGCTGAGCTAGGGGAAAGCTTTAAACTCTGAAAGAGCTCACCGTGGGATAGTTGGACGTAAGCAGAGCCCTGAGGTACAGATATCCATTTCAAGCGGCTTGTCGGCGCCGTATTCCAAATTATTCATTCTCTCACTTTGAGTCGCTGGATTGCAAATGAAGATAAATGATGGGAATTTGTTTTCTACGAAATGCTCATAAATGTTTCGGAATGATTTGTACTATAGAATAAGATTAATGAGAGCGGTATGGTCTGACGGCGCAATCATTATTGTTATGTCTTTGTTTTCCGCCAGGACTCTTACCGCTGTGTGATTAATTGAGTGACTGTAGCAATCTGTCATGGTTTTGCGTTAGTCTGAGATATCAATCTACCAAAGCATAGTGGTGTCTGTCCTGAACCCAGACATTTGTAATAGTGTAGCTGAGATTGTATAGAGATCTTGCCGTACCTAGCGACGGGCTCCCTGACCTTATCAACCTATCCGTCTATAACTGGCCAATGAGAAGAGACCTGGGATTGAGATGTGTTTTCTTTCTCCAGTAATGCTTGGCATCATGTGACAGACCTGATTGGACGTGTGAAACATGCCGTATATACCTGCCTCTGGCATGTGTGTGTGCGTGCGTGATGGACTGCTGTGTATGAAGGTAGACGTCTTCAAATGGATTTTATTTGCCTATTGCTTTATGCCTTTGAATCCTAAATACAGAGACGTTGACAAATTGGGTGTTGTTGAATGGTGTAGCAGTGATGTGGTTTTGGGCATTACTTTAATTTAGAATGCCATTTGTCAGGGTTTGTCAGGGAAACCTGCATAATTTCTGTCTAAATTGACAATGGTGGAATAAATTAAGTTAATCCTGGCATCACGGTTCAGGGAAATATAAAGGATCTTGATGAATGTCAGCCTGCTTTCTGTCGGTCAGTCTCATGATGGTGAATTCCTGACGAACGGTTAATCGTTAGTATTGACCAATTAACTGCTGTGCAGAATGGGAGTTTGGCTTTACTGCAGGCAGTTGTAGCTGCATCAATCAATCTGCCACTCATGCCCTGTCATGGAAACGAACGCTACTACGACAACGAGGGCCTTGTTGACTGGCGTGCACTGATTAACTGCCTCTCTGTGCCCACTGGTCAGCTGACCAAAGGATCCACACAGCTGCTTGTGCTGTACAGCGGGGCTCGGGCCCAGAGGCTGGACTGCACAGAATCCTTTAGAACTGGGAGACTTGTGGAAGACGGGAATCAATATTCTGGTACACCGACTTCATCATTTACTCTAAAAATGGCGCGTTGGCAAAATCCTTTGGTCCTAAAAATAAAATGTGATTTTTGGAAATTTAGGGAGCAACGTTTGCGTTAAAGATTGAGAGGTTACATTCAGTACAATGGCAGAATCTGCAACATCATAGGAACCGTGGTGGCACAAAAAGCATGGCCCGAGGTTCGCTGGTGCAGAATGTATCTGCAAGAGCAGCATTCCTGTATCAGAGTAAAAGATTTATACGCGGGAGGGAGGCTTATGAAGCGATGAACTGCAGGCTGAGCGTCAGAAGGCAGACGCACGCTTGGGCTTGGGAGAATCGCGTGCGGGGCTGCCTCATGGTATGAACTGGAAAAGTACTGGCTGGATGCTTAAGCTTGCAGACCCTGGAGCGACCGTGGGCTTCTAAACCATGCTACAGGGGCTGAGGGGGGTGAAGGTGAATGTGATCCGAATGGGCATGGCAATATAAAAAAAAAAACTACATTTGTTTATCGTCCATTTTCAGGAAAATAAAATACATTTTTATCTTCAGGAATTTTGAGCGGAGGAGTCTGTTCATTTCTGTATAAGCTGTTACTGATGCAATTTGGCCAAGGATTTCATTTCTGTCGCTTCTAGCTAATCCAGATCCTTAGCTTTAGGAGGGGGTGTGGTGTGTGGTGTACAAAGTCCTCGTAATCCGTGAATGTCATCAGAAAGTGTAGGACAAGCCTGGAAATCTCCCCCCAAGCCAAAGCAAGCGTTTTAAAAATAAAACGTGACGGGGGTTCCTCTGACGTCCAGCTCTTCCACTCTCACCTGCCCGTTTTTTTCGCTGGTGAGACCAGTCCCAGTTAAGCCCTAGCAGACCGCGCTAATCAGACAAGCAGTGGCCTTGTTACACCGTAATGTATCTTCATGTGAAGGGACATGCTATAAATTATGTCATTTGTAGGTAAGTAATGGAGGATAACTGGATAACAGATGCTCTCTTTCTCCTTTGATTACTCTCAGACTGGAACGGAGAGTGCCGTTCAATTACATTTTGCGCCGCCCAGGAACGAACATTGGCTGTGGTCGATCCTCAGTGATGGGCTGGAGTTCTTACAAAAGAAAGTAAATTATGAAACTGGTTCACTTACTCAATTTGGCATGTATCCAATGCTTTAAAATTTGTCCGACTGTAAAGAAATTTCTCCAATTATTTTGGAGTTTTCTGAATAATTTGGAATCGCTGATTGTGCCAATGCATCTCGACTGGTGTCACCCCGTGCGAGGAGGGCAACAAAGTACGACTCCTCCAATCTCAGTGGCTTTCGAGCCACCCATCTCTTTTACACACTGCACGCAACGCAGCCCAGACGAGAGCCAAGTTGGTGTGTTGGTGTTGTATTACTACAGAAAGCTACGATTCAAAGAAATGAGAAATCTGCAATAGATTTTGAAGGAAAAATGAAAATCCCTGTCACTTTATGAGTCTCAAGAGAAACGACAGGCAGCATGCTTTCCTTAAAAATAGTCCACTGCGTACACAAACATTGTAAGCCTCTCAGTTAATAATAAATGGCCACTTACACTGGAATAATCAGAGCCGCACAAAATGCCCGATTTGTTAGTTCTGTCCAAGGCCTGTCTGTTTGTTGTGCTTAAAAAGAGGTTAAAAAGCAACACGTCTCAGTTGTGTCCTGTTTTCGATAAAATGCTCATTTTAAGGGCTGAAATATGAGCACTGTGACAGCCGGTTTGCCTGCTCGCTGTCCTGCCGTTTGTTAGCGGATCAAGACTCACCCTGACTGAAGGCGGCGTTTGCCACCATTGACTTCCCCTCGCCAGAGCCGGGAGACGACACCGGCCCAGTAATGAGGTGTCACGGGTGTCTGTCGCTTGGGTTATGGCGAACTGCGGTGGGCCAGATATGCGCCGGGCAGATGATGAAATGCTGTGGTACAATCTGAGTTGCACGGGTAGAACAGCTGGGGTCAGGGGCTATTGGGTAGAACAGCTGGGGTCAGGGGCTATTGGGTAGAAGAGCTGGGGTCAGGGGCTATTGGGTAGAACAGCTGGGGTCAGGGGCTATTGGGTAGAAGAGCTGGGGTCAGGGGCTATTGGGTAGAACAGCTGGGGTCAGGGGCTATTGGGTTGCACGTCTCGGGCAACTCCTGAGTAAAGCGGCTCTGCCTCCAATGGTGCTTTATCCAATCAGAAGAAGCCGCATGGTTTACCTGTATGGTCAGGTGTTGGCAGGTGAAGGATGTGCGATCTGATCCCTGATGTCTGCCACTGTGTCATAAAGCCCTGACAGACTCTTTAAATAGCTCTCTCTCTCCCTCTCACTCTCTCTCCCTCTCCTCACCATCTGCAGTCCGTAGAAGGATGCCTGTTTTTGTCCGGAGAGTACATTTTGTGACCAAGTTAAACTGTCCTTGGTCTTCGATAACCTTAGGACACGACCTGAAATGATACTAGACCAGATTTGAGTAATGACACATTTTCTTATTCGATGGGGGAATTCTGTATCCCAGCTGTATGTTGCAATTGGCACTAATTTTCTGTTTCAGCCAAGTTAATCACGGTGCGTGTGTCAAACAGCTTGTAGCACTTTCAACATAAAGACTGGACCCAAAGAGAGATTATTAGAAGGTTTCTGATTTAAATGAGAGCGACTGCTCCAGCTCACTGCCTGGCTAGAAGCCCTGGTTTGTACTGACCTTGGTGCTGAAAAGCCCCGAAACCTTTTCAGTACACTCTGGGGCTCCCGCTTTCGACCCGCTTTATAGTTTTAGACTTTACCCGTTTTAAACGGCCCGGTGGATATTTAATGACACACAAAAAAATTCTGTTGCTTTTTAATTTGGCCTTCGGTTTCTGAAAAGTTCTGTTGAATTTGAAGGGGCGTTCTGAACTGTTGACGATCAGACCTTTTTCTGGCCGTTTGCGTGTTCTGGCGTGCAGTCCCGGCACACGCATACCGCTGGTGGGTTTAAAAACACACATTTCCCTTCCGTAAGCTGGCTGGCGCTCGTGAACCTCGCTGATGTGACAGGATAATGTTTAAAAAATGCAGAGCCATTCAAGGCCATGTTTTATTGAAGGGCCGGCGCATTTTGTCCAGACTCCAGCATGAGAACATTGGCGCTTTGTCGACCTGGCTGCCTGGTGGCTGACTGAACTGAAGTGAAGGCAGTTTGTTATAGTGGTAAAAAAACCTGCTTCTACTCACTCTGTTAATGCTCCTTGCCACTGTTTTCAGACGAGGTTCACTTCATCTTCACATTGACAGGACATGCAGCACAGAAGAAGTCGAACCCAGAACGTTTCCTTTTCCACTTATCTCAGAGAGAATCTTCATGTTCTTCCGAAGAACCTTGATGCCATAATTGGTTTAGTGCACATTTCTTCAGACAGATGTTGCTCTGTATTTACAGTTTTTCTGTCTTGATCCCGACATGATCGATCTGGACACAAGACTATGGACCCGCTTCATTAAAAGAAGGGAGTAGACAGGTAGTAGACTATTTTAAGAGTAACACTTTACGTTAAGCGTCTCGGAACCATTGAATAAATACGTGTGCTTATTATGCCTAGTTACGCTATACTTAATGAGTAACACTTTCGTTGCAATCTATTCTGATACAAATGTGAACTCGCAGATCTGGATGAGTGCTACTCATTAAGTAAAGTATAACTATGCATAATAACTTTGTAATAAGGCCTAAGGTAAACAGTTATTTACACAGTGACTACTATGCAAATATCAGCCATGCTTCAATTCAGAATGCAATCCATTATACGATAATATTAACATAATGTATTAATGAGTACATCATACCGTAAGAGGCAAGAAGCATTTCAGATGTACAATTTTATACCTGAATAATTTAATTTTCATTTTCATTAACATTATTTAACGATTTACTGTCCCCAGAAGCTCTAAAAATTTCATACATGAATACGAACATGCTTAGCGCCGTAATAGAGGGTTCTGGACTTCAGGATGGGGGTTGGTCAATTACAGAAAATGAGTTGGAAGAAACAACATCAAGATTGCAGTAATTTACGTCAAGGTTATCCTCTAATCACAATCTGTCACCGATGTCTGTCTTTTCAAACCAAACGTCTCCACAAGCGAACAAAGAAAGCTAAACAAAACATACTCAATTTTACTCCTCGGATTCCTTATTAGTGGAGCCTCGCCAAGGTCCTTGGCAGGTCGGAACAAACAAGCGCTCGATTTGCGAATCGCTCCGCTAATTATTGGTGGGATCTTGGATAAAGCACACTTGAGACGGACGCCTCTCCCCAGAAATGACCGGCTCCCACAATAAGGACAAGGTCACGATGTTGTAACCTTTAAAGGGGGTTAATACATCTGGGTCCTCTTACCAAGTCCCAAAAATGCTAAACTCGTTAACGAAACTCGTTAAACTATGGTTTCAGTAAGACACGCCAATTTTTTAAAATATATGCGCTAGACGTCAGGAAATGACCAACTTTTGAAGTTAAGTTATTACAGGGTAAGAGGAAAGCCGCCTCTTAAATTAATTCAACATATCGGTCGCGATGCCTCGAGTTTAGCGCGTGGGTTTGCAGAGGTACGTGTTGTTGACCTGCTAATTTAGAAAACATTTATTTTTTATGAAACACGGTTTTCTGAGTTTTTTTTGCATACTATACGCAGTCAAAAATGTGCCTTCAAACAAATGTATTTTACTTTCGAAGATAGACAGCACCCCTATTTTCAATTGGCTGTTTGTATCTGTCAGATTACGCTGCTTTGTTGTGAAAGTCGGAGAATTAGAGTGTTGAGGTTGGCGTATGAATGAGAGACAAAACTGTCTGTCTATAAATCTAATTTGGTTGTGAGGAGAGAATGGAACTTGCCTGATTAAAATCTGGCATGTTAAACACAGCAGGCTTTCATCGCGGTGGAAATGGCCCATATAATCCAGATCACTACTTCATTATAAGAAATAAAGTTCCGCGTAACATGCAATTAGAGTTAATGGTTCGCACAGAAGAGGTAGTTACTACGCCTGTGATGTTTTGGGTATTGTTCGAACCGTTCGACACTCAATCCATTTGGGTGGGTATGCTGGAATCTTCTATTTAACAAGACGCAAGATACTCTTAAATTGAATTATTATTTTGTTTTCAGGACACCTGCTTTTAAAAAAATTCATACTTAATAAGACAAATGGGTGTTGCGTCTGGTTGCGTTTTAAATATAACTGCATATTTATGTTTATACATGGGTGAAGCAGGAACGGTATGCAAACACAGAATTAGGCGACCGACAAACAGTGGACAAGACGAACCCAGACGAACCGATTGGTCGGGAACAGGTGCGCTAATGAGGAGTGACAGGAGGATTGTAAGACAATGGCAGCCCTTCGCCTGAATGTTAGAATGAGAGACGGCGGGGAGACCATACGCAGGGCACACCCACTTAAGCACGAGAGGCTGTACCACCCACATCAGGGGAAGTAATATTTTCAGAGAGTTAAAGCATGGATTTATTGTCAAACGATTAGGTTTGATATTTGTGTAACAAAATAGATGACAGAACAGGAGCAGTCTGTGTCAGTCATGGTGGAAATAATATTAAGACATTCTCCCAATGTAATCATGGTAGGCTTTATAAGCAGAGATATGAAAACAATTTCCCAATACCGAAAAAGAACCACAAAGAATTCCTATTCTGATCTCCTTATCCAAAGTAAACCTAAAGATATTCATATAAAAAGTGTACCAGATTCCTGTTTTATGGATTAATGTGAACAATATTCCGGAAACCATTTGCTAAAGGCCGAGAAGCCAGTCAGGTTAAGGGTGAGTCATTTGATGGAGTAATTCTGGAGATTGAGCGGTACACAAGCGTGTACTGAGCGTGGTTATCACATGCCTGCCCTCTCCTGAGAGGGGGGGGGGGGGGGGGGGAAACCCATGAAACCCAATGACGGGGGCGGGGATTAACACCCACCCGCGTTGGGGGGATGGACGGGCTGCAATTT
>JAOYSI010005996.1:12067-41171 GCA_025775065.1 Hiodon alosoides | reverse complement strand
CCGCGCTGGACCATAAAGACTAACACTGCCCCCACAGTGTGCCGTTACACGCGGCCCAGTCTCGGCTGACTGGGGCCGCGCTGGACCATAAAGACTAACACTGCCCCCACAGTGTGCCGTTACACGCGGCCCAGTCTCGGCTGACTGGGGCCTTGCTGGACCATAAAGACTGTGTACTGCGGGAACATGGGGATGGGGAGTTGATGAGTGAGTCTGGGGGCGAGTGAGAGGAGCTCAGTGCTCTGTGTCCTGCCGTTTGCCCCTTAACTCTGGACCCCACAGGTGCCTGACACCACGGTGCAAGTTCTCTTCGCCTTCAGCACCTGGGGTCTGGTCTACTGCTATTACAAGACCTGGAGGACGGACCCTGGGCACGTAAAGGCCACGGAGGAAGAGAGGAAGAAGGTACTGCAGCAGAACACATTAGCTCAGGGCTTTCGGACCCCAGCGTCTAGGCTGGATGGTTGCGTTACCATGGACAAACGTTGGCTGCAACTCAGTGGACACTGATTGGGCCACAAATCTATAAATGTGCACTTCCGCCCCAATAGGAAAATGTGAGATGTGTGTGGGGTTTCTAGTGGTCAAATCAATGAAAGTGCTTGAAAGTATTAAGTCTTTTTTGTTTGACAGTTTAACACTATCATGTTGGCACGGGGCCAGTTTAGCGTTTCTCATGCTTGTCCTTTCATGGATATTAGCATTGGGAGAGATATCAGCAAAGCGGAGAGAGATTCTCCCCCCCGAGTGCCTGAAAAATTGTTCGGTCAGTGACGCTGACGGCCCGCTCTGTTCCCAGAACGTGGTGATGCTGGCCGAGGCGGGCTGTCTGGACCCTAGGACTTTCTGCACCTCCTGCATGGTTAGTGAGGAGACTCCAAGGTCCGCTCCCCCTCCTGGAACTGGTTTCCCCTGCTCACCCTCCCTGTGTTTGTGCTGTAGACACGGAAGCCAATGCGAGCCAACCACTGCCACACCTGCAACTCCTGCATCGCCAAACAGGACCACCACTCCGTGTGGATCAACGGCTGCATAGGTGACTAGATCAGCCCGGGCGCGTGCTTGTCGTTGGGTACCAGCAAGGGACAAGCTTTATTCAATGAAAAACTGCACTTGATTATGCACTTTATTTGTTTTTTATTCAGCATATCTTATTATTTTACACTTGATCCATGAATGAAGCTGCATATTTATAGGAAAGTTTCAGGTTAAGGGTCTCCATCCTTGAATTAGAACATGCAACCTACTGGTGTCCAGTTCCAATGCTTTTACCTGTACTCGCTGCCCTAGGAAGAACACACACACACACACACACACACACACACACACACACACACACTGTCTGCGCGCACGTAGACAGACAGACACGCACACACATACTACAGACAGAACCCCTGGTGTTTGCAAGTGATTCGTTTGTATTCTCCTGTGGTAATGGTGAACTTCTCTCTCTCACTTACACACACAGAACCCCTGGTGATAAGTTTGTATTCTCGGGTGGTAATGGTGAACTTCTGTCTGCAGGGGCCAGGAATCACCGCTTCTTTGTCATGTTCCTGGTTTTCCTCACTCTGATTGGCGCCTGGATGTTCTATGGGAGTATCATCTGTAAGTCGTGGTGATAAGGATTGGGCTGCTCTGAAGCTTGTCTGTCTCTTTGGAAGATGCTTAGCAAGGTGTGCGGTGTAAGCAGAGACTGGGAGCTGGTCTTTTCAGCTGGCCCGTCGCGTGGTGTCTAAAGCCTGCCGCTTTTCTACTCTCTCATTAAAACCTGCGGCACTCGCCCGTTGGTTTGGCATCGGTGAAGTCTCAGGCAAGAGTGGAGAGTACAAAAGACCGAACGGGGCGTTTAAACGCGGGGTTGTCGCTAACGGGTCTCAACCACCTAACAATGCCTATACTGATGCTGTGAAGTCAAAGAGAACCCACTGCTTTCCCTTCTTCTAGATTGGTTAAACCATTGCCAGTTCAACCTCCAAGAGCAGGGGAGGTGGGGGGTGTTTACGGAGCTGGTTGGCTGCTCTCCGTGGTTAATCTACATATTCGCCATCACCTTCTTCCACACTTCCTGGTCGTCCGTCTTTCTGCTGCTGCAGCTCTATCAGGTGAGTGTCAATGTAGACAGGACTGCCGTGGACGGCTCCTCTCGCTGACTCCCTTTGTGTTTTTAATTATGCATACCGTTCCTGTATTGTGTCCATTAAACAATCACTCTGTCAGGCCAGGAACAGAATGCTTTTTAAATGGTATGTTTATTCACAGTTTGGGTGGTTAGGAGGCAAAACGCTGAGCTGCCAACCACTTTGTGTTGCCCCTAGCAGACACAAATCTCAGCCTATATTTGTAAACTGTTGTGAGACTTGTCCAGTCATCGCTTGGTTACAGATCAACAGAACCACACAAGACTTATGATTGGTCTGTTCATAAATACCGCCCCCTATGGTTAGGAGGTGTTAGGAATTGCATCAAAGGCCTGATGGTGAATTTGCTTCTAAGTGTATTTTACCTATTTAATGTGCAGTGTTTTCGTGTGTACAGATTTTGGGCAGTTTTGCGTTTGAAAACCGGTGTTCGGTCATTTACATGAATAATTCAGGCAGGCGCGAACTACTCAGTCATTGTTCAACACAGAGTTTGGTTGCCTCTGAGTCGAGATGTGGCATACAGGACTGTCGTGCAGTAATTCTGAGGCTGACTATGACACAATGGAGGGTTCTGCTGGAGCTCTATAAACGCACTGCAGCGCTGCCCTGATTCCATCAGGTTTGCTTCTCTCCTGTCAGCACAGATAAGTAAGGCCATCAATTAAAGGCGTTTGGGACACTGTACATTCTCCTGCCTCATTTCTATGTTGACTGCACTTGCATCAATATTAAAACCTCCATTTTAATATATTGCCATAGTATTTTAAATACCAGTGGGAAATGAACAGGCTAGTACCCCCATGTGTTGCCCAATTTATATAAAAGATAACAAATAGTGACTATTTACAAAACATTGAGTTTACTGAAAAGCAAATGAAGGCAGGTAGACCATGCTGTGTGTTACGACTGATCTCCGTTGCTTCTTTTAAAAGGGCATTTTTTATGTTTTAGCGGAAAGGTGTGATCTTGGGTTATTTTCCTATTATCTAACTATGGTTCAAGGGTTTTCCCTAACAAGAGTTCACAAAAAACAGGCAAGGTACCTTAAGTACTCCTTGAAGGGGAACCATTAATTCGTCTTCTGAACATTTTGTTTATTTCAAGTTTGTTTACGCTAGGAAGTATGTAAAGCCTCTAACTGGCTACGTAAAGGGATAAAAGTGTCTGTTAAATTTGCTAAGATGGGCCTCGAACTGCCAACCTCTGGGTCTTCTGATTTTTGTTTAACCTCATCCCTTACTTGGACTACATCAGACGCTAAATGAGAACTTGCAGTTTGGGACTACTGTCAAAAGGTTTTCAATTTCCAAAGTTGGCCCCTCTGAAAATGAAGTGTGCCATAAATTTCTACGAGTGTTGTCCCGGTAAAGACTTGTACTCTTTTCGACCCAGATTGCTGTCTATGGGTTGACCTCCTCGGAGAGGGTGAACCTTCTGCAGCGAAGGAAAACATTTCCGCAGTCGTTTTCGCTGAGACAAAACCCCTACAAGTAAGTGGCTCTTGCCTGTGGAAATTCACTTTGCCATCGTGCAGCGTTTAAATGACATCGACACGTGGATGTGTAACTTACACACAGATAATGCACTGTTATACAAGGTGATACCAAAGTATGGAATCGGCGGGGCCGCCTTCCGTCCTGCTTATATGAAGAGTGTATATGATAAGTAAGGTGACCGGCCCTTTGTGTCCTATCTGACCACCTCTGTTTCTTTCCCCCTAACGCTGGTTACTCTCTGTTCACCACAGTTTGGGCTTGGTCAGGAACGTTGTCAACTTCTTCCAGCTGCGGTGCTGTGGGCTCTGCAAGCCCACCGTGGTGGACTGGACCCAGCAGTACTCCATGGGCCCGGACCACCACATGGCCTGTGCTCGTCACTCAGTCTAACCCAGCAGGTCCCGGACCTGACGCAGAGATCTTAGTCTCCTGCTAGACGGTATCTAAAATTGCGTTCATGCAGCCTACCAAAAAAAAATCTAAATTGGATTAAATCGTTTAAACTGATTTACATTTCTACAAATTGTAACAAATTAAGGGAATTTATAAATGGGTTGATTTAAAGAATTCCACCCTTTATATTATGTATGAACTGTAATAAATCTTTTATATATATATATATATATTTTGAGTTTTAAAAAGAGGGGGAACAAACTGTTTTATATTTTTATAAATGGGTGGTGTTTTTTTTTTTATATTCAATTCCGTATGTTTTGTACATCCATGGTTTGTTTAGATATGTGTTCAGTGAAGGCCAGTGCTTTCAATATGAAGTATTTTTGGCTGATTTTCCAAGATTGGCTTTTTTGTTTTTGCTTGACTGAAAATGACCACTTTTTGTAATTTATGAGAGAGACAATGTTTGGCTACCCCTCACAACAAGCAGCGCGACATGGAGAGAAAGGTTTGTTCTGCAGAGACTAGGTACGTGCTTATCAGTGTGATCCATGTTGAAATAAAAGCAACCCACTATGTTGGCCTACGTTTTGTGCGTATGTGTAGATTCACACACATAAAAATCTTTCCTCCTCTTTGCATGTCTTGGTGGAGAGTTTAGTCATGTAGCATTTTAGGTATTTCGCACTGATGCAGTGTGTGTGCGTGCGGTGAGATGAAACCAAAGTAGACAGCAAAGCCACTGTCTTTTCCATACCGTTATTAAATCTGTATGTATCTCGCTAAAGGGGAGAAAATTGTGTGCAAAATATTTACATATAAATCCCTTGTTAAAAAAGAAAAAGAATAGAAAAGGCAGCGTTTTAATGCAAAATGATAAAATGGACTTGATTTTGTGATTACTTCTGGAGCATCGTCTTCTCCTCACAGGTAAATGGTTGATGCGCAGTGTAAAATTTCTCATTACCCTCCCACTGTTTTAGTACTTTTTAATTAGAAAATGATTCCGCTTGGTCACACAGCCGTAAGACATAATTACTTCGTATAGATTAATATAAATGTGTTCAGTAATTAGAGCTGTCTTGTTTGTTTGTATTGTACCAGCTTATTTATGATTGCAGGTTGAGTCCGATTTAATAAGGAATGAAAACGTGTGTGATGGGATTCTGTTTGTGAAAAGACAAGACTAATTATGCTATGTTCTATGCGCTTGTGGGCTAGAATGAAAGGCATCTGCACTATATTTAGTTAAAAATGGGAATCCAAAGAACTGTTTTTCTAATTCTATTTTTCTGCTGTGGGAAAGCTTTAAAAGCGTATGCTTTGGTGTGACAGCGTTTAGCAAGCTGTTGACATTAGTGAGAATAACCGCTACCCATTATAGACACTGCAGGACATGGTGCCTTTGATGTTGCTTCATCTGAAGCAAAGGCTGACTTTTAAATGTCACAGGGTCACATGGTTTTACCTTATGGCAGAGAAATGCAGGATGTACTTAGGCGTTAAGGAATACATCTGGAGGGGAAATTAGTATATTTTATTAGTCACAATTGTTGTGACTGAAATTGTTTTTCACAATTTGTTCACAATTCCCTCTTCACACATTACTTCTTGTGGTCACGTTGCATTGGGAACACGGCATGTTCTTTGCACAGGACAGTCCTTAAGTGCAAATTAAACTTTCCGAATTTCATTCTTGATCCTCCACCATTCCCAGATTCCCCAGGCCCATGCCTTTCGGACCAAAATTTTTGGCATAACAAACTAAAAGAAAAAAGAAGATCTCACATTGAGTACAACTTGGTGTTATAGCGGACCCGTGTCTACCCGGCCCGTTAATCTCGATCAGACAGAGCCAAAGTGCATCTTAATGGAGGGGCCTTTTCAGGAAACATTGTTGCTATGGAGCTGTTAGAGGCACGAAATGAAAGGAGTCTTGATGGAGCCAGCCAGTGTGTAATGGCTATACACTCTGTCTGAAAGGCCCTGCTCCTAAAGGGTTTCGGGTTTCGGTACCTTTGCAGTAGAGCTCCCCGTCCTTGTCGGTCACGTTTGTGGACTCCAGGCTCTTCCCGCAGAGAGCACAGCGGAAGCAGGCCTTGTGCCAGGGCTGCGGGCACATGTCGGGGTGATCAGGGGAATCGGGCCGAACTTTGTGCTTTTATCAGGGATTCTGTTTTGTGTTGACTGCAGTGAGTTCTACATCTGGAGACAAGCCACAGTTTTTCCTCTTGTTCTGTCTGACTTTCCCCTTCTAATGTACACTATGTGGGCAAATAAAGGCTCTGCGGAATGTTTTTATATCCGGTCTCGGGGGACCCTGCACAGGTGTCCATGGCAACGCAGGCAGTGGAATGGGAGCAATGCTGGCATAAGGGGGGACTCTTACCTTTCCTGCACTCATGACCTTCTCAGCTGCATAAACAGCCTTTGAACACCGGGGGCAGCAGTCCGACCCACCGAACTTCTGCGCAAACTTGCCGGTGTTGGAATTCGTTGGTGGGCGATGAGGCTTGGATCTGTTGGAGAGGAAAACATTAATACAGCATTTGTATATTTTACTATAATCTTATCCTTGTTGCATATCTCTGGCAACATATCCAAATTGATTTCTGTATTCTGTTTCACAACAAGAGGAGATACGGCTTAAAAGAACCTAGTTTTTCAAATCAAAAAGTCTTGGCTCTTTTTTGCATAATTTATTTGATAAAATTTCCTTCTTTGTTTGCTATTAGCTTTCGAGTGTCTGTGCAGCTTATTGTGACGTGAGCTACATTGTCTCAATGGTGAGGCGGTGACATACTCTTGTGCTTGGATGCCCAGGTTCTCCGATGGAGGGTCTGAGCTCAGCGCCCCAGCTCCCTGTCCGTATCCGTAGCCTTTGGGACCGTACTTCTTCCCATAACAACTTTTGCAGTAGATTTCCGACTCGTGGGCTGCAACTGTTGTGCTGTCCAGGCCTTTCCTGCAGGCCACTGAAACACAGCAAGGGAAGTGAGCGGTGAAACGGGCAACAATCCCAAGGGGTCATGTGACAAAGCTCACTTCTAGCCAAGTTTTAGCCCAGGAGGTTTCATCCCCCACGTAGAAAGAAACCGTTTGGCGACTGTGAGTGTCAATTCACAAGACATTCTGAAGCATTAAAAAAAAAATCCACATTTTTTGTGGAGCTTGATCTTTGGACCACGTAAATGGGAAACGCGAAACGTAGCGATCGCTTGCATCGCCCTGTTGTTCATTTTTAAAAGGAGACTGGGGAAAGATGGAATGGAGTAACAAGGCCACACATTTCCATCAACAGAACACTTCCCAGCTCCACCCGTTCATCAGCTGCTGCAGCTTCCACTCCTGGTGGCAGTTGTCCAGGGCCTATTTCTGTAGTTCGGGTGGGGGAGCAAAGAGAAGGGAGCCTGGGACTGGTGGAGAATTTCTCATTTGCTTCCAAAGATGGAAAAGCGGACCCAAATGGCAGTTAATTACATGGCTGTTAAGAGCCCCAGTGGCAACATCTACCTGTCAACCATCCCCGAGAACGTCTCCAGATATTCATACTTGATGAGGTTCTCGTGAAACGTGCCATTTGTTTAAAAGGGGCGTTGAGAAGAAAGATTTAACATTTTATGAATTTGGCATGCTTTGCCTTTTCGCTGGCTGCTGGCTAGACGTGCCTTGGTCATGGTAATTATCTGGCCACATGTCACGGATACTGCAAATTTCATGCCCCACATTTAGAAACCCTTGCCTTACAACAGATCGGGGATGATACCTGTTTGTGTCAGAGTAGAAGAACAGAAAAAAAGTAGCCAAAATAAACCAGCGATTGAAACCAGAAGACGTTAGAGCTTACTGCGTTAAAATGCATGGCCTGAGGGAGAAGCTGCTGTTGTCGTCTTTAGCGAGACACTTGCAACCAACTGGCTTCATGCACGTCCGACTATTCAAACGGACATCAAACGCCATGCAAGTAACCGCGGGAAAGGCTGCCTGTTTGCCGGACTGCAACGGCGCGCTCACTCACTGCAGATGAAGCAGGTCTTGTGGAAGCTCCGAGCGTTGCACTGGATCTCCTCGGCGTGGTACACCGTCCTCTCACAGGCCGCGCACTTGGCCCCACCGCCCCAGTTTGGCATCTTCACCGCAGGCTCGAAGTGGAAGTCTACCCCGGAGGTGGAGGGAGAGGAAAAGTAAAGTGGTGTCAGCTCAAATCGTCCCAAGGGAAGTCCTGGGCGGACAGTCAACACAGCCACATTTGGGATGGTTCCATCAAAGCTTGTTGATTTCCATCATAGATACAATTCTGACCTTTTATCTATTAAATTTGGAATTTTTTTAACTAAATTGGATTCCTAATCTTCAAGAGAAAGACATTATTTGCTAACTTTCTGGTAGCAAAATATGTATGAAATCATATTAATCTAATTCACCAAATCGAGCAACATGCTGACGTAGGTTTAGGTATAATACGAGAGATGTATTTGCCTCCAATGCAGTTTTATGACCTGAAGTATAAATCCTTAATGCATCTGCAACATGGCACTGAAGACCAAAATTCAATCAATGAACCCAACAGCAAAAAGATCCAGTGTGGAGTATATGACGCGAGTGAAGCTGAACCTTAAGAGCGATAAGGTATCAGGTGTCGGTCAGACAGGACTTACTTTCCCCACATTGATTACAGTGGCAATAAGCATCTCGCATGCCTGGAATGCGATGATAAGAGTACAGGAATAGGGTCTTTATTATCTCTGCCGATTTACGCTTGCCAATTTCTCCCTGCTAAACCAGGCTGTTTGTGGATACCTTCTCTAGAACTTTAAAAAATGAAATCCCATA
Source organism: Hiodon alosoides (assembly GCA_025775065.1). NCBI lineage: Eukaryota > Metazoa > Chordata > Actinopteri > Hiodontiformes > Hiodontidae > Hiodon > Hiodon alosoides. Next base: position 32,302 of record JAOYSI010005996.1, on the reverse strand, counting down.
AAAAAAGTATCAATACATAACCATTTAATAGCGTGAAATATCAGTACATAAATATTCTTGATAAACTCAAATGGTTAGAAAAAAAAACCCTTTCCCATTAGTTAAATACGTTGTCGGGTACTCGTTGACAAACCTAACCCCCATAACATATGGATTTGCTAAAACCAACGATAATTTAAGCAGTTTAAAAAAAATGTAAAACCCTCTCATAACATGCCTTTTTTTTTTTTACAACCAGCAACAAAGACGGGACGTGTTAACAGACCAACCTACCGAGATGTCGACCTGACTGCAATTAGAAAACTTTTTTCACATTTATGTTTACACATGGCTTGAAAACTCACCCAGAAATATAAAAACAAAGCGATTTTATAGAGCTCCCCTTTGTACTTAACCACAGGTTAATCAGTGCGCTGCTCTCTCCGCCCAGGTCTGCCAACAGGACGATTTCAGCGGGACTCGTGCTGCTTAAATACTGACCATCTTTTGCTCCCGGCTAGAGGTACCAAAGCAGTGGTGACGTTCAAATTGAGCCATCCTCCGAAAATAACCTGTGACAAAGCGGCACCCTGACCATGGAGGAAAAAGGCCTCTCTGGCCTAAACTGGGATTTGGTATCGGAGAGACTCATTGGTTAAGAACAAACATGATAAATACAGATGCGGGGAGTTTCCTTGAAATTCAAAGACGCAGAGTAAGTTACTCAAACTACTGTTGGTTAGAGACAATACCAACGATCTACTATTGACAGGCAAGCAAACCAAATGCTCAGTGAGAATCTGTATTATTTTATTTTGTCATATTTCACAACCAGCCAAGATGCATAGTTGCAGGCAATATGAAAATTCTTTACATTTAGTGAGAACACAAAATTCATACTTTAACATTTAATAAAACAGACCTCACCCCCATATCACAACATTCATTCCATTCTTGGCACAAAGATAAGCATCTTCTTTTTTTGTTGCTCAACCTAAATTCCACTTCCTATAAATTAACCCAATTAAAACATGCCTGATTAGCCTAAAATAGGAATTCATCATATACATTCATTTACAATTTTATAATACAATTCAGCTTTGTTTTAAAGTAACAGCATGTAAAAATGTGCAACAATCGTTACAACTAAATTTAGTTTTAAAAATCACTTAAACCACATACGTGCAATAGTTATCTAGCCTTTTTTGCTGAGGATATGCTAGATCATACAGAATGTGTGTATGTTGTGTGTTGTAGTAAGACAGACTTATTCATGGCACATTAATGCAGCGATAATCGCCGATGGGCCCAGTTAGTCACCCATCTACAGCACCAGCAGATACAGTAGATACAATATCACATCTACAAAAACTAAATATTTGGCTTTTCAGGCTAAAAAACAGCTACAGTTTAAACACCATTTTCAATTTGAAATATACTTAAGATTGTAACGATACTTTAAGAAGGCAACTTTCACCAATCTAGGAGTCGAATTAAAGTGATCGTCGTTTGGGGATAACCCGCGACTGTCGTCTCTATCTGAGCTATATTTGGAGCTGGCAGAGAGTGTTGAAAGCACAGGACCTTTGTGTTATCAGCTCCCTCTGCAACGTGTCATGCTTTTTCTTGCAGCTGTGGCAACGTCGAAGCGGCTCTGATGGCAGGCAGGACATGTATAATAACACACACACACACAAAAAAAACTGGACTACAGTACAGTACAGTACAGTACAACCCGACCCAACAGGGAGATCACAGGCACAGAACCGTCGTCACAGGCCCATTAGCAGCAGTAAGGTTATCAGGGGCCGGTCCTTCAGGCGTCCGCGGCGGCAGCGACGACATCCAGTTTTCTCTGGGGGATGTAAAGGGTTTTGCAGGGCACCTGGCCCGCGGGGGTGACCATGGTGGCCAAGGGGGAGAGGGTGGAGACCGGGGTGTGGAAGAAGCTGTGCTGGATGGGCTGTGTTCCTTTGGGTGTGGCCATGAGAGGCTGCAGGGGGAGGCAGAAAAAAAAAAAAAGTCAGTGATCAATATTATGCAGTACCCAATTTAGCATGAGAGGATTTACCATGCAAGGGATAGTTATGCTAACTGTAACCTAGTAACAAAGTCTAATAGCCTCCAATCTACATGGCTTCCAGCACCAGTCTAGCTCAGTGATACTCTGAATTGTGCTCCTGCTAGCCTTGAACATCACACTACCAGCCTTAATCCAAAGGAAAAGCAAGATGTTTGGTTGGTTGGATGGATGGTTGCTATGGGGACTTGTGTGTCGGACCAATTAAAACTGAACCAGATTAAATGAAATAAATGAATTAAACATGAGATCACCGTGCTTTCACTCTTCTGGGAATTAAAATACAATGCAGCTCACGCAATGCGGGCTATAAAAAACAAGTCAAATAATATAAGTCATTATTTGTCCTGGTCTAGAGAGGATAGTCTAAATGAAGTAGCCCTCTCTAAATTGTGGCCTTGGTTGTTTCTTTAACAGAAATGTGTTTCACGGCTGTGACTGCCTCACCTGCTGTAAACTGAAGAGGGTGAGGGGCTGCCCGGTTTGGTGCTGCAGGGTCATGGGTGACATAGGCTTGACAAAGATCATGCCCCTCTGCTGAAGGCCCAACTGGGTTGGCACAGGGCTGGCCTGCTCAGAGGCAGGGGGCGCACCACCGGGGCTGCTAGCTGGGATCAGGCCCAGGTTCTGTAGGGTGAAGTTGAGGATGGCGGGGCTGGGGCTGTGGACGCGCTGGCTGGGGGCGGGGGAGGTTCCAGGCTGGCCAAGTGCAGGGAATGGGGAGACTGACACGGAGGATGGGTGGAGCTGGAGAGAGAAGCTGCTGGGGGTGAACTCTTGAGGAGCAGTCAGCACGGAACCTGCCACGGGGAGAAACATACGTCTTTTATAAAAGTGAACACACGGCTGACTTTGCGGAACAGTGCATGACTACAGGTTTTTTTCCCCAATGAGCCGTTCGGATTTCTACCTGCTTCAGGGGTGCGGTACACACTGTAACTGGGAGCTGAGGGTTTTGTGCTTTCACTGCTGGGACACTGTGCGTCCGTGTAGTTGAAGAGGGACTGCTGAGAGATGGGAATCAGGTACCCTGTGGGGATTAAAGTCTGCAAAAGAAGAAAGGCACATCATCAGTATACAACAGTACATCATGACACCAAAAATGGGACTCAAATTAAGAAGTTCTCCACATCCCCACTCCACGATACCTCGGTGTGCACGTGTCCCGGGGGCAGGAGGACCTCTTGTAAGGGAACGGCTCGGATCGGGGTGAGGCTGGCCTTGTGGCTGGAGGGCGAAAGGATCTCGTCTTTCTCCAGAAACCTCTCCACGCTTTGGTCCAGCCTCTCCAGCGGCACACTCCCCGGCGTGTTGACGAACTCAGGGTCGAGGTGAAGGGCCCGGGGGGAGGGCCGGCTGGAGACCAGTCCCCGGCGCGCCTTTAGACGAGCCTGGAGGATCTCACACAGCCCAGGTTCACGGGGAGAGGAGACCTGGGGAAGTATGACCAGAGCTGTGCTTATTGCACTAGAGCAGAATGGATTGAAAGGATTGCACTAAAATACACCACTAATTAACTCTGAAATCCATTCTAATTACTTCCCCTTCGCTCACTGTTTTATTGGCCGTGATGCTAATTCCCCTTTTAAACAGTATTTTTAAATGACCCCACAATTAAACAGAGGTTAAAAACTCTTGTGTGTTTGCTAAAATAAGGTGTGAACAAAAAACAAAGATAATTTACCCCAGAGGTCGTTTGGTTCTTCATGACCTTGGATGGACTGTTTTCAGGAATCCCATCAGGGCAGACACGTTTCATTGCTGAGGTGGGGCTTGTGGGCGAGGGGACGGAGGCAGGAGTTTGGTTGGTCGCCTGGGGCTGAGAGGCGATGCAGTCTTTTGCAGCAGGAAGCCCAGGCGAGGGGCTCTCCATGATACCGCCGTTTGGACTTCCCACCACCTTGTCCTCGAACGTCATTGAGCGCACAGCCATGCTGGAGGGCTGTGGCCTGACGGACGGGTGCACATATACTGCATAGGGCCCACTCATCTGGTGCGGAGGTAGCAGGACCGGAATGAGCGGGGAATACTGGTTTGGAAAGTACGGCAGTGTCCCCGCAGGCTGGACCAGGAGTTGCGGTTGAGGAGTACCGCTGGCACTCTGCTCCACAGTTAACGCAGGTTCACTTGCTTCTGCAGTTTTGACAGAACTTTCATCGGATTTCGGAGCAATCACTGCTTCAGCACTGGGTTTAGGTTTCCCTTTGCTTTTCCTGAAGGGAAAATACATCAACATCTTACACAATTATGAATGTGGACATGCGAAGGAAGCCGTTTGAATTATTACGGTTTTATATCGACCAATAAATTGAAAAGACAAAAATAGATCTTTATTGTGACAATGTATTCTAAGACAATGCTGCAGCGCTTACTTTGATTGCTCATCTAGTTGTATTTTACAGATGGCAGCCAGCTGCGCCATTTTGTTTGGATAGAATTCAGTATTTGATGAATCATCTAGAAAGAAATGAAAAGAAGAAGAAATGGTCAGGGTAATCATGTCCTCTAACGTCTGTTCCTGACTAGGGCCCCATCATCATTTCTGCGATGCGGAGAACATGGATGGAATCACTGGACCCAGGCCTTAAAACTAAATTTGGAAACCTAATGAACTGCTACAAAATTCTCTCTCTCTATTACACACACACACACACACACACACACACACGGGTAGACAAAATAATGGAAAAGGGACATGTATTTTAAGGAAGCCTTCAACCCTCACTGCCTGATCCCAACTCTTAAACCTGGTGGTGGATCTGTATTGATCTGAGCTGCCATCTAGCAGAAGTCATTGTAGAATTATGGCTAAGAAATACCAAAACCATTTTAGGCAAACAGGTGTTCCCTCATGGCGCACACAAGATGTTCCCATATTCCAAGACAACAACGCCTCCCCAAGCACACTGCTTGAAGAATTCAACTTCCATGTCCTGCCCAATCACCAGATCTTTGAGAGGTTCTGGAACATAGAGTGCGGTGAAGTGCGGATTTCCCACTTTTTAGAGATGGCCCACCACCATCTCTAAAAGAACTGGGGGCTTTCTTTCTTGAAGAAGTCCAAGAAGACCCAATATAATACTCAGCAACACAGTTAATTTCTTCTGTTAGCAGTAAAGTAAGCGGGAGAAACGCAGACTTCCTGAACTCACTTTCAACGCAATGCTGTTACCACCACTTAGCCAAAGAGAGATTAGCCGTTTGTTTATTGCTAGCCATGCTAATAATGCAGTATTGAACTGATTATTGTGCGCTCTGTTCAGAAAACCGAAATTGGGAATTGTAAAACAGAAAATTGAAAGTAATAAAATAGATTTCACAGGGCTTTACCAGAACAAAAATGGGTAGAAACATAATTAAGCATCACTTACTTGGGGTCATTTTAATTGGACTAACGGGAGCCGAGTTGATTTTCCTGCGGTCGTCCTGAATGCTCTTCGCAAGTTTGACTAGAGATGGATGACGGGTGAAAGAGTGCTTCACTCCAGTGGAGGGGAAAAGATTCTTGGCACAGTTCTCTATGGAGGATCCGGAGTTTACAGTTCCAGGCACGGTGGACAAGGCAGCCTCAGCTTCTGTTTTCCAGGGAGAAAAAAAGACTTAAGCTTAAGAGATAGCTTAGGGGAACCATAACCCTTGTAAGACACCAAAATGTGGACCCACCATTAACGTTGGGGAAGTCTTCAGGGCCCATCCACTTGAAAGCAGGCTTCCTGCCCCTCTCCTCTGTCACATGGACCTTTTTGATAAGCTCCAGACTGCTCAGCACATTTGCAATGTCGTACAGCCTGCGGATCTTTGCTGAAAAAGGAAACGCATAACAGTCGGGGGGAAGGGGGTGTTGGTTGAGATGTGCTGCAGCAATGGCCAACCCCTTACTCAGAAGAGGAACTCTTTCCTTTCAAATGAACTTACTTTTGTACTTGCTCTTGTCCAAGTCTATCACTTGGTCTTCTCCGATGAGGATTTTTGCAGCTACCTCAAGACTGACCACCCGAGGTGTGGATACCAGGAACAGCATAACAAACTTCTGGCTCATAACTCTCAAAGACTTGTCCTTTCTGCTGTTGACTGAGGCTGAAACGAGATTTATAGAAGACACCACTATACATTAGCAAAGCCAGCTATCCTACGGTCCATAGATATTATTCCATTAAATCCTAGGAATTTACATGAAATATTTAGACATTTTGGGGTATATAGTCCATTACCTCCAGGACACACACATTCCATTTATATGACCAACTAAATGAAGTTCTGAAGTACCCATTACCAACAGTGTCTTAATAAATGGCGATCTTCCCTGGTCATTTTTAGACTCGGGGAAAACTTCCCATGACATTCACCGTATCAACAAAGAGAAACCAATTGGCCTCGGTTCTCTTTCTCAGCTGATCTATGCTCACTCACCTGCTCTAAACTCCACACCGGGGAGTTCTACAAAGAACATTTCCCTCTGCCCAAGTTCGCTCTCCCCCTCTCCAGGTTTGTGCAAGTCCTCATTCTCCTTCTCCTCGCCCTCAAAGTCAAACTCCCGCTCGTAGCTCCTCTGCTTGATCTGCTGCATCTGCTGGCCGTACTTCTGCTCTTCTCCCACCCTCCTGAGTGTGGCCAGGGTCTGCAGCAGGTTGGCCTTCCCATGCCACGTGTACCGGTTCTTCGCCAACCTCCCAACCATGTGCAGGCTCTCCAGCACATTCATGATGTCATAGATGCGCCTTCGCTCTACGTCTGTGTAGCAAAAAAATAGGTAATGGAAGCAAGAAGATCTGAAGTTACCCCACCCACAAAACATTTCTTGGGAGTAGTAACTGCACTCTGTAATTGCTTGTCGTGTTTATCTTCATAACTCCAATATATCACAAACTTTACACTGTATTTACATTAATAGCTGACCGTATCTTTTTATTTTTGTCTATATAAAAGGGTTTTATGAAACCAACTGCAGTATAGTCAACCAAAAACTCTCCTGATTTAACTGAATCCAAGGTACTGTCTCCACAGCAGTGAAGAGCAATAGTGGTTAATATCTGATGTAACTACATTAATAAAATGAAAACAGTAGACTTACTAAGTTCCCCAGCCACGTCATCAAGACAGATGTTGTTGTTGACGGCAGGGTTAGGGTAATCTGGGTACCGTGCAAGAAATTTATGGCATAGTAAACCCAGGCTCTTTTCTTTACGGCTAATTTGAAGTTTGTCCGATTCATCGCCAAACGGAGGCTCCTGAGGGAAAAAAATCCAAAAAGGCAGTTAAGCTGTTTGAAAATAAACATTTACAACTTACAAGGAAATTCTAAAAATTAAAACAGGGTTTATGAAACAGAATACGGTATGTTAATCATATAGGGAATATTTGTAGAAACATTAGTTAGATAAATAAATAAATAAATAATAGCACTCCAGACACACCCAGTGGTTTTTGTTTTACCTTAGAAGTGCTGATAGGTTCAGTTATTTTGCCGCTCTCCGGCACGCACAGCTCCTTCTCTCTGTTCCTGATCTCGGGGCTGGCTGCACTGATGAGGATTTTCAGGTTAGAGGTTGGGGTCCAGGGCTCAAAAGCAGTAACTTCTCTTCCCTTTGTAGGCGTTGTTAGGGATCCCATATTGTCTTGGGATTCGGCTGACACGTTAAAGGCAGATGACTTCCCTGGTGTTTTTGTCAGCGTGTTCGGTTCTATGAATACTTCATCCTAATAAAAAATAAAATAATACCATCATATCTTAAATGGGATGGAGCAAATAGTTTCTGGTAGACACAATTAGGACCTCTTTTTTAACCATTAAGAAATATATGGAATTTTAATACATGCACCACTACATCATGACGTTGTATATACAGTATATAGCATAGTGATACATTTCAGGACTAGACAGGCAGCTAGTTGCCTACTAACCTTTTCTTCTAATGAATTCGGAACATATGTAGAGATGGCTTTAGCTTTCTGGCAGATATTTTGCAAGTCAAGTAATACGCTCGTCATTTTCCACCTAAATATGGACAAAATATTAAGGAGATTAATCAACGGTATGTTTTCTGAAGCTCGCAGTTAACTACCTCTTGATATACTAATATTAAATAGACAACAATCTTACAGCTTAAGGGAAACTTCACACAAAAAGAAAGCTAGATGTAGCTAAAATGATCATTCTAAATCCCACTTTGAAATGTATTTCTTATATTTTTGTTCGAAGAAAGCGTTGTATGGTAGACAAGAGTCTACTTAAGATACTGACATAATAACTGAAAATGAAGTTTGCTAAACGTATTTGAATATGAAAAATCATTAAAAAGCTTGTCATTAACTGACAGTAGCCCTGTCGAATTACAAAGACACATCGACTATACAACACGCCTCCTTTAGTCGTCATCCAATAAAAAAGAGGCGGGAGTTAGTTTCACTGCAGTCCGACTGTCCCGCGCAGGTATATATTTTTTAAATATTGGCGCGGAATTTCTCAAACTAATTCCAATGACATTACCCAGACATTTTAAATGTATCAAAAATGATCGCTAGAGTTTCCTCGCAAGTAATCTGTCAGAGATTTACGAAATTTGGCAGGCTAGTTTGTCAGAACCAAAATACGTTTTCGCTTGATATTTGTGGCGTCTTAAAAATTACACCTAATTTCCTCATCCCTGTGTGTGTGTACCCGTATCCTTAACTTCAAACATATATATATATATATAGTTTGAAGTTAAGAATACGGGTATATTTTTGAGTGTTTTAGCTAAAGAAAAAATGGTGGGTAAAATGATCAAATGCCAAGAGGGTTATTTTATTTTACCACTACCTAGCCTTGATATCTACATAAACGGTCTTAAAAATCACAACAAATCCTGCTACCATTTGCGTCTACACACACACACACATACATACATACATACATACATACATACATACATATATATATATATATATATATATATATATATACATACAAATTCTGTTCACATATACAATGGATGGATGCAGTTAGGCACGTAATCACATACACTATCTGCTACCAAGGAAAGTATTTATGTTATGTCTCAACTACGAACTCGCTTAATTGCAGTATTCGCTATATACTATAGTAACGTGTTAATACTACTAAAGAAACTTAAATTACAAGTTAAACGAAAAACAAAAACAAAAAACAACAACGTGAAAAAACATTAGAAACACTTACCTAGCCGCCTTAATAAAAGCAGTTCCCGGTTTTCCGACTCTAGTACTGAGATCGATTACAGCCTATATTCCATGTAAAATGAGGACATAATTTCCTAGAATACAACTTCACAAAACGCACGAAAAGAAGGAAGCATTCTTTATGTGCGCTTAGTTGCGATCAAACACGATACCACTAAAATGTTGTGATCAGTAAAGCGAATCTACTTTCATTTGAAAAATCAGCTAATAAACATACATAAATATCAACAAACGTCGGAAATACCTACAAAATGTAATGCCTTAAAAATTAAAATAATCCTGAAATGACTTTACAGTCAGTCATGTATCCAAATTTAACTGAGTACAAATTAAAAAAAGTTACTGACCATTTGTCGCGCCTTACGTAGCAAAAATGTATACGCCGCGATTTATCCCGCCCAACTTTACATTTCGTCCATCCAACCAAAGGCTTGTGAAACCTAGACGAAGGCGGAGTCGAGAGAAGTTTACTGAGTTTGTCTCCAAGTGATTTGATTTCACGTGACGGAATTTACAGTAAGGTTTTCCTGTATCATGGATACATCTTCTGAGTTCTTATTTTTTTATTTTCCGCAACCCCATGTGTATACCATTAACTGGATATAATATAAAACGTTTCCTACACCCACAGATATAATTATATGTTTTTGTTTCTGTTTACGAACCAGCAAACACGTTCAGCTGTATATCCCGGATTGGTTGTGGAAGGGATAGGTATCAGCATTGTATAACATAGGCTATTATCTTTAGTTAGACAACTATTTGTTTGATATTGTGCGTGAGCACTGTGGCGTAGTCGTGGTTGAGGTAGATAAGATTAATCATTAAAAAGTTGCCGATTCAAATCAGGGTACCTATCATCAATTGTTTCTGCGAACATCTTGCTACTTAAATGGAAAAATATTAATTTTTAAAGCTTGTAAATCAGTCCGATGAATGACACGTCCTAAGCAATTAAATAAATAAAAAAGCTGTGAAAATAATTACAGTTGGCTGACCGTGGTTATACATTTTGTAAGATTTTGAGACAAGTTATTGAACAAAACAAATACAATTGCTTAGCAGACTTTATCCTAAGCTATTTGGAGTTTCTACATCCATCCAAGTATACAGTTATACAGTTACACTAGGTATTCATGTAGCAATTCAAGTTAAGTACCATGTTAAATGATACAAAAGCTGGGGTGGGACTTGAACCGGAAATCTTAACCACTGCACCGCCAATTGCCTCCACGTAGCAATGCAAAAAATGATTCTTATATCAATGTGTCATGTTGCTGCAACAGATCTAATTTCAGCAGTTATGGGCTACAAAATAATCCGTATAGCTGACACTAGATGGCAGCCAATTCATTTTGCTCAAAGTTTCCATGGAAACGGACAGCGCTAAAAGTGGGAAAAATACTGGCGCGCGGTGGAATGACGTAATGTGATCAATTCGAAAGGGGTTCGCGTTGGGCAATATGCACTGCACGGCGGAGGGAGAGAGAAAAGAGCATGTGCTAGGGGAGCAGCCTTTTCTGAAAGGGAAGCTGAGGTTTTGTTTAGGGGTGAGTAGTTTTCACTGCTTCTTCAGTAAAAAGGTGAACTTATATTTAATTTAAGTACACATAAAAAAACGAAGCATATTGCTATTGCTATTGCAAGCATTTGTCTTAATTGGTTACTTATTATTCCATCCAACATCACTTAAGTGTTCTAGAGATGCAGAATTCAGATATATTCTCGAGGGCTGGATCTTGTAGTGTGGACCGCTAGCTGTCTTGCCTCATAACCAATCTGATGTGGGTCTCGTCATTATATGTACTTTTGCATTGAAATTTTTAATCTCGGAGCTCGTGAAAAACATTTATCTTTTGGTGACGTTTTTATGTCTTGTTTAGAGAAATATATCATAGTCGAATTAATTTATGTACGTTCATAGCAGCTCGTTTGTTGAAAACTGGGCATTACAGTTTGCTCAGTATATGTGTGTATATTGTGCCCGTTTTATATTAAACTCCATACTACGTTCTTGAAGTCGTCCTAACAATCTGTTTAGTAAGGTAGCTGCCCTTGCTAAGATGCGCAGTTTGCACCTGTTTATTGTAGTATGTGAAAACACTGGCTACAACCCAGATTTAGCTTGCTTGCTAAAGCAAACTTCTACTGTTTATGGAGCTATTTACCCTTGTTTGTATATCATTTAAGCAATATTTTAAAAACGGCAGTATTGGTAGCCGGATCTAATGCAGCATTACATTAGGGTTAATAAGAAATGTAGTATAATCTAATTCTCCCCATAGGAGCCTACAGATTAATACAGACTTTTGTATTATTATTTATGCACACTATTCTGAAGGTTTGCTGTGGTACCGTCATCAAAAATATTTTAGTGGTCATTAAAAACCTTTGTCAGCCTATATTAATTATTTAGATCACCGGTAGGTCAGTTAATCGCGAAATTCTTTCTTTTATCTCTAAATATTACATAATTGTTGAATGGGCATATGAAGCTGTTTTTGAAATTAATGTTTTAAAACATGGGTTTAGAATAAGAAAAGGCACAAACGATTTACTCCGATTCTCGAAGTTGCAATAACTTATCTACAACCCAAATGTTAACAATTTATACAGTGACTGTTAATACTGTTTTTACTTATTTTTACTGTTCGATTAAGGTAAAATGCGGCAATGGAGCCACTATCCGTTATTAAAAGGACCACGAAGCCCGTGACTCCCTCAAATTCTCCGTATAACCGATTTCAGTCATCACGCAATAGCCGTTTCATTGGTTTATTTAAGCAGACCCCGTAACGAGACGAGCGCATGAAAACAAGATTTAATTTAGTGCAAATTGTAGAGAGTTAATGAAGATGTATGGCGTATGAAAAGTTATCAGTGTTGAAATCAGACGTCGACTCTGCCAAGAGCAATATATTATGTTGACCGTTATGCACTATGCAAAACTTTCCGAGTGAGGTATCTGTTCTCTAATTTGCTACGTTCCTTTATAAAGTGACATTTTGATTCTTAAACCTGGCTTTGAAAACCATGATTCACAGCATATATGGACAAGATCCATTTAGAATAAATTTAAGTAACCCTAGAGATCTGTTCATCAGTGTCTAAAAAATTTAGTTCCAGTTTGGACATCAGTCGTAGTTTTTTTATTTTTTTGCACTTTACAACATTCTGCACATGCTTTTTTTTATGCATTAGTTTTTCTTTTGTCAAACAAGTGTTTGTAATCAGAAGGTTTTGCTTTGCAGGGATTAGGATTGGGAAGTGCTCTCATGGGAGTTTTGCTGAACGCATTTGGAGCCACTTGCCAGTGCACTATGGGAAGAAATTGACCCCTGGAACAAACCATGTTGATTACATCTTCCCATTGGATTAGATGCCCTCTGTCACATTGAGGGCTGTGTAATGGGGGCGGCCCTTGCCAACATGAAACTGAAGCCTCCTGCTCCTGGGATCCTGCTTCTCCTGTGCTGTCGCGTCCAGGCCAGCACCTCTGGACTGAAGCTGAAGTAAAAGGTCATGGTGGAAGACAGGACAGACTGACTGGGCAAATAGCAGATCTTTGATGAGATGTATTATATTGGTGATGATCTGAGTGTTTGGATGGAAGTGTTGCGGACGTGAAGGTCTTGGGATTTCCTGTGGGGTTTTTATTTATTTTATTTATTTATTTTTTGGGGAATATTAAACGGATACCTTGGCATACGGACTGTTGGCTGAGGGAGGAGAATTCGATTTAAAGGAGATGGAATCAGGAACGGAGGGGACCCCGCACCAACATCAGAGGAGAAAGCCAGTTGTACATGGATTAGAAGACCAAAAAAAAGTAAGTACCGCGATTTTGTTCTTCTCCATGACGGCTTCTTGCGGTTGCAAGGTGTGGACACTTTGAATGTTAGAGGTTACTGTGCTTAAAGCTTTGTTTACGATGTCAGTTGCGGCCGAGGTTCTCGCCTCCACCTCTGCTGTGACTCGTGCTTAATGCTGTGATTTACAGTCTGGATGTGTCTCAGTACATAGTCTGACGGTTTGGCTTCAGGTGTAATGGGTGCTTAAGTGACTTGGCATCTGGTGCCATGATGATTCTGAAGAGACTAGGCCTTTGAAGCTACATGATGTTTGAGTATAAGCCACTTTTTGGGGGCAATCAAATTGATTTAAAAGTGACTTATTATTAAACTAGATTATGACCCCTCCTAAAGTAGTTTTTAAACTGGCAATTGGAGCGGGGATCAAGCTTGCATGCATAATGGGGGGAGCCAGTTATTGTGTTGGTAACAATAACATTAATATGCATCTGAAGGGGGTGGGGGGATTGTGTGTGGATTGAGGTGGGAGGGGGTGAATGAATGGCTCTTGTGGAGTGCACCCATCACCCATCTGTTCTGGCTTTTGACCAGGGAGTGCTGGTCTGGCGGCCAGCTCTGCGCTAGCCCAATGGCTGGCAGCTGGGACGCCATCAATGGGTCACGCTTTGATGGAGCCTACCCCTGCTTCAGCTCAGCCGCCGTCACAGAGATTATGGAAGTTCTCATGATGTATGTACAATTGGTTTTAATGACCCATACGGGCAGGGAGGTGGTTGGCCACTGCCTTTGTGCGCAGCAAAATTAATCTAATGTTTAATCGGATCGTGTTTCCTTGGGCCCCTCTCCCGAGCCTAACTAATTGGCCTGGAACCCATGCCTTTGCTGGGCCCGTGTTTTGCCGACTCCTCTGTTTTCTGTGTGAGGGGATTTAATCTGAAAACGGATCCCCCTTTTCTTAAGGCTCCACCAATCTGCTCTCTTTAGGGCGTTGCAAATCCACAAAGCAGGTGCATTGAGATGCATGGGGCGGCGGATTCTCGAGCGTGTTTTGCAAGCGTATTAGGTTGTTGGCCAGAACACAGAACTTGGAGGGTAGCCTCGTTTTCAAGGTATGAGAATTTTTAATGGTTTGAGAATTTGCTCGATTTTTAAATTATTGATATCATTAGGTGTGGCAAATTGATCACCTGGGATTTTGGTAGCATGAATATTAATTAGTGGGGGGGGGGCACTCCAGCTGCTTTTTTGAGCTAAGTGCTAGTGGCTCCAAAGAACAGCTGCAATACTTGGACAAACTTAAAATCCGGCAATATTCTGACATTAGTGCAAAATTGGTGGCACAGCCATAATGGGTAAGGCTGAGGTGGTAGGACCTCGACAGCTGTCGGAGAGGTGCGTTGGCGCCGTCACGTTGCTGCTGTGAGGGCGTAGTCTTTCCATTCGTATTCTTAGATTCTTCTCTGCGACTTGCTTCCCAGTCGAACGCGATATATTTGATGAGTAATCAATACCGGTATGTGACGCCCTTTTCGTTTTCTCGATCGTACGGCCTGCCAATGTTACACTCTGTCGCTCAAAATTGCAAATGCAGTGGTGATGAAATATCACAGGGGAGCCGTCGTGAGAGAACAAGCGGCAAGTCGCTGGGAACATCGCGTGGTTTTCACCAATTACTTACTGCGAATGGCTTTAAGAATAAATCCATACATTCACTGAGAGGCCAACTCTAATCCTGCTGTGTGAGGTTAATGTGGCTGGAATCTTTCCATTGCTTCCTGTGAATGTATAGTGTCGCTGTTTGTGTTTCCGTTCCGCGAGCGACTGTAAAAACGTGTTACAAAAGCACTGCGTTGGGTGTTTCAAGCAACCTAAATGAAATAAAACCACAACATGGTTTTCCCATTAGTATCAAGAATGTCTGTGCAATGGCGGTTGTGCAGTTGCTTTGATGAAACATTGTAATGCGATGTATCTCATTTGCTGGCATTTCCCTTTCATGCAAAGCTGAGAATTTCCTATCCAATCGCACCGGGTTGCTTTGGGGGAAGCCAATTGTTTAAATACTCGTTTATCAACTATACGGCTCTACTCGTGTATGGGTTGCCACACTGCGTTCCCACATGGGTTTTATGAATGACTAGTTTTGATGTAACGAGAATGTGAGAACCCCTGTGGTCCACGCCAAGCAATGCCGTTTGTTTGTTCAGCCGATCTGTTCTCCGGCTGGGTCTTATTACCAACTAAACTGTGTGTGTGTGTGTGTGTGTGTGTGTGTGTGTGTTTCCACTCAATGGAGAACACTTGATCACTTTAGTTAAAGTATTGTGAGTATATGTCCGTTGGAACTTTAGGGTTTTCATTGAATTAGCCTGTTAAGTTGATTTCAGCCACCCATAATGGTCATAGCCCTACACATAATGGGGTTTCCATCCGCACTGTTCCTCTGGGCCGCTCTTGCGTGAACTGGGAGGCCCAGTTGACTGCAGTCGAAGCCGCTGTCATTGAAATGAATCAGTTCACAGAGTCAGACTGACAGCTCCTAGTCCACTGTCGGGACGGCACTCAAAGTCAACCTGACAAATTTCCTGCTTTCCTCAACTCCACTGCTTTTTGATCTCGCCTTTATATTACATCAGCCTGAGCACCCTAGGATTTCTGAAGTTCGAGGGACCTACAGGTCTTTCTACAGTTCCCCCCCAGAGGTGCCGTTAGAGCACGCTCCCAGAGAGCACTGGGTATTTCTCTTCTAGCAGTTAGGGCTGAAGATAGATTATTTGTGGGCTGTGTTTTATTTTTGCCTCCTAGATCCAGCACACAAAACCGTGGTACACACAAAACTGTTACCGTTGGTTACTCAAAGATGTGGAGCTTGACTTTCAAGTCTCTCATGGTTGCTGTGGAGATGATTTACAGCTGACAGGTTTCACAGAGGGGAGAACTAGACTTTGTATTGACTTAGTCAGAATCAAGGCAAACCTGAGTCCTCCAAGGCAGGACTGTAAAACCTAAATCCTGTGTTTAGATTTTTCTGTGCTACTTTTTAGGTACTGCTAGTTTTTATTTTCACTGGATTCATTAGTTGAGAACAAACGATTATACTGTTGGCTAGTAGTTAAAACTCTCTTGTAAAGGCTGAGTTTTACAAGCTGATTAACATTTCTTCTTCAGCCTTTGGCTGGACCAGCAGATGGATTTCTCCATTAGCTGAAGTTAAAGAATTAATCCATTGGTGAGAAGGAGAGTGGCGCTAATTGTGAAGTCAAACGATTCGATGTCATTGACCAGGCAGATTGCGTTGTGGAGTTCGATCGGTCGGTTTAGTGTCTGAGAAATAACCCTCACTAACAGTGTAATCAGCTGTAGTTGTGGTATCATGAATGGAAAGGCCTTCTTTTATTCTGTACCAGGGAGGGAATGGAACCGGTCACTCTCTGCCCTGCGGGCTGCCAGCGTCACTTGGGCTCGCTTCATCCTGGGTGGTAAACCCAGAAGGTTCAATCTGTACCGTTCAGAAAGTGGCGGATAGGCTGCGCCGTTTCCGCTCCAGTCGCCAAGCAGCAAACAGTCGGCAGTTAGCATTTATAACATTAGGAATACTACTGGGCAGTCTCGATTCTGCATTAGCTTAGTCTGGAGGAGATCGATTGGTGTCACAGTGTTTTTTTTGTGTGCTCGGCCTTCGTGACTATTTAGGACCTCGGCGGAGACTTCCGTTAACAAGCACCTCGTCATCCACTCTGTAGCGCCCGCAGTTGGCCACTCTCCCAGCTAGGGCTGAGCCTGCGAAGGAGAAATAGGCAGTCGAGATTGATCGCGCATATTCAGGAGTAATCGCGAGCATCAGTGTGGGAGAGGCCGAAACGCTTGGAGAACGGCGTTTTGTTTACTCCCCATCACTCTGGAGATGAGTTTGAAGATTGCAGTAAAATGTAGCGCGGTGCTTTGGGTTAACTTGCACCTTTCCGGGCCCTCTTCTCCAGGTAGTTTTTTCTGCTGCCCTAGCGATCATTCAGAAGCAGGCCGCTCAATTTTCTTGTATTCTTTTGTATACCACAGAATCGGTTCCGCGATCTGGGCATTATTTGGTTTATTGGGGTGTGATGCGAGCCGGTTGCTCACAGGTTGGCTTATTAAATACACGGGAGGGGGGAGGGGGGTTTGGTCAAGGCCTCTAGTAGGCCCAGGCGCCATCTGTCAGTCCTCTCTCCCCTGGCTCCAGAGGGAAGGGTTGGAGCAGGTGGCGTGGCTGAACCGGGACGCCCTAGGGCAGGGGAGGAAAACGGACACAGAGGTCTCTACTGGTGCCCCACTAGGGCTGTCTTGGTGAATCCCTAGTCCTGTATTAGTAGACCCGTCGGATTCTAGTGAATGAACAGCAACAGCTATGCGCAGTGCAGCTTTGGTTGGACGCCGGTGACGTTTAAAGTCCTGGGCGGGGCTCTGCTCTTGCACCTATCTTGAGGAACGTAGAAGAATATTAAGTGACAAAACTGGTTGAATAAATGCATTGCATAAAGTGCTTTTTTGTGAGCATTTGCTGTGATTATTGATGGCTAATGATTAATAATTAATTAGTGTGTTAAGGGTTATTAGTTTAGTCACCAGTGAGTCCTTGGGCAGGTTTCAGATCCACTCATTTTAACGAGGCATCATGTAAAAAATCTTTTTTTCCCCTTTTTTCTTCTCAACACAGAATTTAATTGCATGTATGTAATACCGTACAATACAGTTGGCAGGCATTAAGCTTTTAATGTTTTAATAATTGTTAGGCAACCTAGGTAACGTTGCCACAACGGCATGATACTGTTACGCGTTGCCTGGGCAGGTTTGATCATTGGAATCTGGGTCTGTCAAGACCTGGAGCGGCGGTGCAGGACAAGGGTTGGGCCGGCTATTTTAGGAGGGCCACTGTCACCCGTGGATCAGTAAACAGGTGTGACTGTGCATTGCTGCTCCTGGCCTGTTTTAAAGTCTGGGCTATTTACTGGCAGAGTTCTGCCCTACCCACAGCCGGCCCACCTTTACTCTGCGTCACACCACAGCAGGAAGTTCTGGTCCGGGGTTCTGCGCTTCATGGTTGATCATTTATTTTCTTATCATTGAAAGGTCCTTTTAAAGTAAAACAATGGCAGATGCGTGTGTGTGATCGAGAGGTAAGAAAAGGTTTTTGGTTCAAACCCCAACTCTGCCAGTTGTGTCTGTGAGCAAGGTAAAATGGTAATTGGTGCAAGTTACTGTTGATAAGAGTTCGGCTACTAAAAAGTGTGGTAGCTCTGTTTTTGGCGAGGGCCGTTTGTAACACTTTAAAATTCCTTTTAAGCTGATATAGAGGTGAACTTTCTGAAGCTGCTATGCTAATACCGCTGTACGGTGCATTGGTTAAACATCTTCTTCATTTCAGGTGCTGTAGGTCTGTGTTATATGTGGAGCTGACATTTAATGTAACGTTCCCCTGTTCTTTTATCCCCTTACAGAAAGGCGGCAGCCTTAAATAGTGTCTCAGTCTGCGCTTGGATGAGACCTGCTTTTTGTTTACTTTCTTTTGATAACTGTTTGTTTGTCATAACAAGCAGCAAAATTGAGCTTTTAGGTTTTCCTGCAGATGTTTCTAAACGTAACTGGAGGCAAAACGCTAAAATAAAAAGCTGTAACAATCCTCTGCAATAAACGTTTTATTTCTGCTGCACATCCGGTACTTAGAGTGTGGACAAGTCTTTTGGTCTTATCAAGTGGAATACTGTGTGGGGCTTAAAGGCCCTCGCCTTGCTGAAGGATATCCCTTGAAAGTGACATGGAGCGATTCTCACCATCCCAAAATCAGAAACGAGAGGCCAACATAGTCATCCGCTGCCCTAAAGCAGAGGAGAGGTGTGGACTGGTCACGCCTCGTGATGCACCCTCTGCACTGTTTTGCTCCTGTAATATTTTGGCAAGCGGAACACACCCGCCGGAATTCAATTTTACACTCGAGGAATTCTGCGGCGATAAGAGGATGAGCGGTAAGATTCCTTTCTGTTTTCCCATCCAGTGTCGGGGCTGCGGGGCTTTTCCCCTTTCCCCTGGCTCGGGGAGGACGGACGGACGGGGGGGGGGGGGGTGTTGGAGCGAGTGGAACATGGAAGAGGTTAATGGAAATTCCTGAGCCACATCCCCGTGATGTATGTTTTGTGATAGGAGACTTTGTGACTGGGCAGGCATATTGTCGGGCACCTTGCTCGGGGAGCCAGGCAATCTGCTAAACAAGGCGACAAAGAAGAATTACACCCTGGAAGGGGTCACAATTTACTCCCCCCTTTTTTGGAAAATTGATACATTTTTTTTCCGTTATATAGAAACCTTTAATGGATTATTCCATCCCATAACATTCATTGATTTCTTTATAACAGAATAACATAAATCCTTTGTTTACTCCTTTTCCATCGCCCATTGCATGCTGGGATTTCCCTTGAAATGTGTCTCTAAGGTGAGTTTATTTTATGTTTTTGGAAGGCCACTTCAGTAGCTCTTGAACTAGATGGGCTTCTGTATAAGGAGAAGAGCTGAGTGAGAGATTCATTCTTACCCAGGGTCTCCTGATTTTATTTGATTATTGTTTTTCTTCTTCGTTGAATCATATACAGCACAGAAGTAATTTTCTGGCTTTTGCATGGAGTGTTTTTCCCCACTGTGTAATCTGCTAAAAATGAGACAATGCATCATGGAATGATTTCCTGTCGGCTGCGTTATGGTAGGCGCCTTGCGTTTCAATGCGTGGGGAAGCGTACGTGCGTGCATGTGTGTCTGTGTGCCAGCGCGTCTGTGCGTGCGTGCACGTCTGTGTGTCTGTGTGCCAGTGTGTCTGTGCGCGCGTGCACGTCTGTGTGTCTGTGTGTGCGTGCGCATCTGTTTGTGACTGCACATCTGTGCGTCTGTCTGTGCGTGCGTGCACGTCAGCGCATCTGTGTGTGCGTGCGCATCTGTTTGTGACTGCACATCTGTGCGTCTGTCTGTCTGTGTGTGCGTGCACATCTGTGTGTGCAAGCGCTTCTGTGCGTGCGTGTACGTTTGTGCGTCTGTCTGTCTGTGCGTGCGTGTACGTCAGTGCGTCTGTGTGTGCCAGCGCGTCTGTGTGTGCAAGCGCTTCTGTGCGTGCATGTACGTCAGTGCGTCTGTGCGTGCGTGTGCGTC
>JAOYSI010005996.1:1223-11967 GCA_025775065.1 Hiodon alosoides | reverse complement strand
GTATCTGTGAGCGAGGGTAATGGGGGATACACGGATAGCCCAGTCAGTCAGTCAGTCAGTCAGTCAGTCAGTCAGTCGAGGCAAAACAGGGGAGGGAGTGTGTGTGTTCACTCATCCAGGCAAGTGGGCAGATGGGGCCACCCCTCTAAACTCGCCCCATGTTGCGTGGAACCCAGATTACTGCGTTGACTAGGCATTGTGCCTGGTGTAGGCGTCCGTGGATTTTAGCTGGGGGGTGGCTGTTAAAGTCAGTGATGGGATGAGGTGTTGTGGTTGTGGTACCCTTGAACGAAGCCGTAGTTGCCTGTCTGACTGTTTCACTAGCTCCAAGATCTCACTGTTATGTTTGAATTTGAGCTTCCACCTGTCTGAAAGGCAGAACTTTACTGTGGGAACTTCATCTTTAGCCAATGGAACCCTTTGATGCCGTGTGTGATACCGTTAGCTTGGGTCCACCCGGTTTAACAGAGGGGTGGAGAATTAGGCTTTCTTGAGCTCACTTGTGTCCCCTGATTCCGTGATGGAGGGAGGGCATGAGATCACACCCCCACCTGACCCGGCTGTAAAGGCCCTCCCATATCACTTACACGCCTGATCAATACCTGCATCATTCTCTTCCTATTGATCCCAGCTGTATCTGCAGCTCTTACATCCCCAGGCCCGTTCCCCTCCTTGACCTACGCCAGACGCCTGTACACCGCAGCCGTCGCTCTACGGGGATGTGGAGGTGAGGTTTTGTGGGCATTCGCTAAAGCTTGGCTGGATGACTGGATTGTTCGGAAACTGAATTTGTCTTGTTTTGGTTTTAAACAGCGCCCCACATAAAACCTGTACGATAAAATTGAAAATGGCGCCTTCATCCCTCTGAAGCTCTAAATCCTTGAAAAGGGGGACTCCAGACAGAGTATCGACTAAGAAAAGCTTGTGCGTAAGAATCGCCGAATGATCTTATTCCAATAAAAGATATGAATCCAGTTCTGCAGTCTGATTTTATTTGCCGTACTTAAAAAGTAATTGCAGAATTTATCCTTCCCGCTTGGCAGTAGAACCGACTGGGCTTTGGGCATCTGGCTGTCTCAGAAACCCTGTCTTCTCAATGGGATGTTGCTTTGGTGTTGGCCCAGTCTCTCTCCAGCCCAGGAGCTCCTGTCTCTGTCTGACGATTGTGAGACCGTGTGGTTGTACCGCTCACGGTCCTTACCCCCACATGTGTTGTTCCTCACATGCGCGTTTCATTTTGATCACGGTTACAGCACAGCAGGTCAGGTGACATACAAGCGCCGCCTATTCGCATTCACTTAACCGAGGATGTTTGGGGACCACAGAAGTAATTTGGACCACCAGTTTCGTGGGACTGAAAACGCCTCTCTGTTGGTAGTCTCACAACTGAAAGCCTTGTTAAACTAACTGTAATTCTCTCTGAAGAACACGTGTCCGAAAATTGCTCTAACTTACTTCACTGCTCAACGTGTGAAAGGTTAAACGCGTCTTCTGCTGTTCTATACACCTTTGAGTAGGCGGTCAACAGCAGCTTCAGTCCCACCAGTTGGAAAACAAGTCTGTGAATATGGGTGTTGATAGGGAAAAGTGCTGGCGTAGGCCAGAACTGGAGGGCTCTCCCGGACGAAACCTAAGGACGTTGGTGTAATGTTATCTTCCACATTAAAAGCTCTCTGTGGGAATGAAGTGGGGAGGAACGGGCAGCCCGGCAGTGTCGGCGCCAAAGTAACCGGATACCGCCGTCCGAAGATGCAGGCGGAGACCTCGGGAAAATAAACACTTCATTATCGCACTGCGCTCCGACCACTGTGGCCTCGGAAGCGAGGGAAGCGTCCCAGCACAGCGCTGAAGTAGTCGGCGTTACTCCAGAAGACCGGTTTACAGGGACACGCTGTGCGCGCCCAGTGAATTTCCAGGGATCGGACACTTTCGACCTTGTTCAATACTGCGCCCAATAGGCATTGACGGGGATCGATGCTTTTCTATGCTGAAATGTTTTGGTGATCAAATATTTATACTGGGATGTTGAGGGGTGTTTTGGCAGATGGAGTTTAGCGTGCTGTCCCTTCCCAGTGAGGGTTTGGGGTTTGAAGGAATTTTGTCCTTTTTAATAAAGCCAAAGTCTTAAGTCGCACTGCCATTTACATAGGCTGTATGGATCTTGCAGAAGATTGCTAGCTTGTCATTGCCTAAGCTAAAGTAAATACAGCATTGGATGAGCTGAATCCCCCTTTGCTTACTATCGATTGCTGCTGCCAAGAGAGCTTCTGCATTATTAAAATGTGCTGAATGAGGTTCTTTTGTTTGACAGTAACGTGAGGTCCGATGAGTTTTGAGAAATGTGACGTTTTTCACCCCAGCTCTAAAAAGATTGATGACTAATAGTTTATGGGGCCATATATGCTGTTGAAGGCTCTTTGTCTCGCGCTCTCTCTCTCTCTTTGAAACTTGTACCAGACACTAACTGCTGAATGTGAGTGGGTCTCGTGCTGTCGGCTTTTGGCCTCATTTAAAGCTCTCCAAGGGCGCTGCAGGGCGTCGTTGCGCCATCTACTGTGCGGAATTGGCAGGAGTCAACGGCTCGTCCGCCAGCATCGGAGTAAAGGCGCGGCCCTGTAGTCGGTCAGGTTGCCAGTTACTAAGAAGCGACCACTTCGGTAATCAACCGCTTCGGTCAACGGAGACCGGAAAAGCCAGTGTATGGGATCAGGCAACCTGGCAAGCATGCTACACGCTTTTCACCGGGCGTAAGGCTCACATTTCACCTGCCATGGGAGGATTAATGAGCTGCTCTGTGAAAGTGCAGCGACTGAAAAAACCGAAATTAATCACTGCCAAAACGCATGATTTTGTTTTTGAAGTGACCAGCAAGTACGGCTTGCATAGGTGGCTGTGTGCATTTAACATTTAAGCTGGGTGTGGCGACAAGCGAATGAGGGACAAAACCTGAACACAGGCGAGTTAAAAAGCTCATGTAGTAAGTTACCCATAGACATCCAGAAGGGATATCCGTAGTGTTCGTAGTCATACTGTTATATAGTAACTTGGCTCTCTAGATTGTTACAGATTAGACGTTAAAAAGTCTTCGCTGGAGGAAGCAAGGCTGACAGGCTCACAGGTATACCTGTGTCTGTCATTTCAGCTAGAGATACCTGGAGTAATACATAGACCCCTTCCCTCCCCGCACACCACTTCTTTATCAGTACGAGCACCGATTACGTGGGGCTGCTCTGGTAGCGAAGAGTAATGAATAAGGAATTTGTCTGTAATAAGCTGTGTTTAAGGGAAACGTCTTTGTATAACGCCATGTTCTGGGTTGATACGCTCCCTGGCGAGGAACGCTAGAGCGGAAAAAAAATGTAAATCACTCTGGGTGTTCTGTCTTTGTTAAAGGACCAACCTGCTGATTACAGCTGTAATCTTGTTTTTTCGCATGTTGACTGACTCTGCGTAGCTGAGAATCCCGTGGAGGTTTTCTCTCCTGGATGGCAGATCTTCATCGGGAGCAGGATGGGATCTGCGTTCCCGGCGTTGCCTCCTTTTCAGTGCGACGGGTGGAGGAGAACGCGCTGCCCTGCACCTCCATGTGCAGGAGAGTTTCCACACTTTTGGCAGGTCCTCAGAGCACCATTGTTCCACTGACATGGCAAATCTTCCTGGAATCCTTCCCCTGGTCTGAAGAGAAGCCATTAAAAATGCATGGGACCAGATGATAAACAGACAGGGAGCTGGTCCTTCTATTTATTTTGTTGTCCATTTTACAGGATCGTGGGAGTTTCCACGGTGTCTTTGGAGTCTTATTAGCAACCGCAGTCCTGCTGCCCACACCGATAAGTCACGGCTAGTATGCTATTTATCTTTTATTTTTTTTAGCCTCTCTACTCCTAATTTGTCTTTAATAAGAATTTTCTGGAAGGATGAAATAAATGAATGAATAAGTAAGCAGCTCGCAGTCAGTGGGTTTCTCCCGTTTGAGTTTTTTCTTTCCTTAGGAGTGACGGAGTAAAGTAGGATTAGTCTAGTCCTGTGCACAGCCTGGAAGCCTATTCATCATCACCACTTGTTCCGGAACCTCCGAGGGTCAGCCCCTGTCCGAGCTGGCCTCTAATGAGGTGCCGCCAGCCAATCGGACACCGCCATTCGTCAAGCCTCCCGCGGAATTGATGAGAAGCCCGAGTCTGCCTGAAGGAGCTCCGTGCCACAGCAGCAGTAAATGTAGCTGTGTGAGTGTGTAGGGGAATCTCCAGAAATAAACTCAGAATCGGATCGTTTATCGCGGAGCCCCATAGCAGACCGGTCCCGTTTTCCATTCTGAAAGGTTAATGTTTGCGTCAGATCTCCGGTATATGCAGGCTAATACCTGTAATCTAACATGTCAAAAACGCAAGATGGCCTTATTACGCTTTAAGAAAAGCCTCAGCGCTGTTGTAATATAAGCTTTTTATTTTTGGTTACGGCCGATGATGATGATGATGATGGTGGTGATGGTGGTGGTGGTGGTGGTGGTGGTGGTGGTGAGGAACCACGATCTCAAGGACATCTTGGCGTCACGCGAGGCGTGGGCTCGCCCCACAAATGTGTGGGTTTTTATTGGGCCAGAGGAAGAGAAAGCCACTTGCGTGGCAGTAAAGGCTTTATGAAGTCATTACCTTGTAGGCCATCCAGCTGTCTTTAAATTCCATTCCTTAAGCCCGGGACTGTAATTACGGTCAAGGTTATTCGGAATCGCTCTGAAGGTGCGCTGATTGGCTGGCGCCCTAGTTTCACAGAGGTTTAAGCAATCAATCTGTCTCAGGTTTTTCTGTTCCATCGCCTCCTCCTCCATTGTTGCACCTTTCTATACAGGGGAGAAAAAATAATGATTGGCCTCAGCTGCCAACAATGCTAAATTTAGTGCTCGATTTCCTTTCCCACAAGTTGTGGCATTTAAGCCTTAATTGGAAGCTGTTGTTTTGTGTGCGAGTGTGAATGGTGAAAGGAAGCACCCCTGGGAGTGGAGGGTGAAAGGGAGGCGCGCGTTACCCCGTTTGTGGTGTTACTCTTCCGTCGACAGCCGTCTTGAGGCCCGGGCCTGGTTTTTTTGCGGACGCAAACCGCAGAGGGTCCCCGGACGTGTCTCCATTGTAAGCATCAGCAGAATTTGTTTTGTTTTGATGGAATGTTGCGTTGGAGCACGCTCTCGGCCGGTGAAGCGAGCTGCTGCTCTTGATTTGCTGACCCGTGCACCTTAAAACTCTCTGACTCCCCTGAATGAGTCATTCCTCCTGCGAGGGGGGGAAAAACCTGACGCAAGCAAACAAAGCCCCTGAATGCTGTCTGTTAGACCTCGGTGGAAATTGGGACGTGGGGGTTGTAATACATACATGATGGCTGATCTCTACCTTATTAGCATTACGTGCTTTGCTAGTAGCTCCGGACTTCTCCGTTCCTCCATTATAAAGAGCCGGTCCAAATGCTGCTCGGCTGGGCCTGGGACCAGAATGCATTGTGGAGGGGGTGGGGCTGATTAATGACCTATTAGATGCGATGCCTGGACGGGGGTGCAGCGATGAGGGCCCAGGCGCACGGTTTTGAAGTGCGTGGTGTGCACGTAGATGGCACCGTGATGGCACCGTGATGGAAAGCTGAGATCTTGTGGCTCAAACGACTGCTATCCAGGTGTCTAAGAGCTGAGGCACAGCTGCTGCTCCGTGTTGAGGGACAGCCGTGGTGTGAACGTAGATGGCACCATGATGGCACCGTGATGGAAAGCTGAGATCTTGTGGATCAAACGAGGTGACTGCTATCCAGCTGCTGCTCCGTGTTGAGGGACAGCCGAGTGCGCTATATGGCAAATGGAATCAAGGCGCATCTTTTCAGAATGCATGTCCCTTAATCTGATAAAAAAGCAGGCAGATATTTAACTTCTGTAGCCCTTGTGTACTCCGGATGCAGTGCTGTGCCGACTGGTCCAGGAGGTTGTGT
Source organism: Hiodon alosoides (assembly GCA_025775065.1). NCBI lineage: Eukaryota > Metazoa > Chordata > Actinopteri > Hiodontiformes > Hiodontidae > Hiodon > Hiodon alosoides. Next base: position 6,003 of record JAOYSI010005996.1, on the reverse strand, counting down.
GGTTAGGCAAGTCCTGATGCGAGCTGCTATTTAATTTTTGTTGTTGCTGTTTGAGTGTGCGAATGGGTCATCTTTATGAATCTTTATGAATCAGATCTGGCGATCTGCATGTCATGTTGGTGTGGTTACTCGTATTGCAGATGCATCCCTGCACCACTGTGCTTGCAGTGGTGAGTCACGGTATCCACGGTACCCCTCCCAGGACTTGGCCGTACCACATTCCAATGAGGGTTTGGATGCTGGTGTTTCCACTCCAGAGAGGGATGTCAGATTTACTTTGGCCACGTTCTCCAAACTGCAGTACAGAAGGCAACTGCTGGTAGTGCAAATTTTCTCATTTAAAAATGTAACCGACCACAACGAAAACAGTTGCCGTATCATTAACTTTGTAGACCATACCGTGAGATGTTCTGTTGCCTAAACAAGCCTATACAAGCCTCCGGGCTATTGTCAAGTTTTCACGATTTATCATCTGGGTGTGAAAAATGCTTTTTTCCGTAGCACACAAGAAGTTTCTTATTGGGAATGGAGTACGGGTCCCCTCAAGTCTGGGGCAGTTGTTATTTTGCACAGATTGGTTGAGACTCAGACTTGTGAACAATGCTATGTTTTCTCTCTCTCGCTCTCTCTCTCTGCATTTTCCACTCATTGCCATGGTTTGAGTAGCCGTTTCTTAGAGTTCGAAATAAATCACCTGAAAGAACGGTCAATTTCATCTCCGGTCTTTGGGGGAGGACCTGTATTGCACGAGTGAGATAAACGGCCTCACAGTGGAGTAATAAAGAATCCCTTCAGGGATAATTTGAAAAAGGCATTATGAATAATTTAAATAATTAAAACTCTGTGTCCATCAACTTCTGCCACCTGCCCGACTCATCCAAAATGGTAAAAATGAGGAGCTTCAGTGATGTGAATAGCATATGTACATAATTGATTTCAGCCACTGTGCACTGTGACTCCGTTATTGTGTTCTGGGAATTATTTATTAATGCCCCAAATGGTAATGAAATATCTTGCAGTGAGATGGATCATTCTTTCATGACGTGCGGGAGATTATTTTTCTGTGGACAGAGGGGCTGGATCCTCTTCATTCCAAACCACATATTGAGATGTTATCTTGCCTTATGTCCATAATTGCTTTTTCTTCGCTTTGATTTGCTTTTGCTTATCTTTGGGAGAAAATTCTACCAGGAGGGATTTGCCTTAAGAGCGATGTCCATCATTTTGGACTTAATTGTTTTCATTGGCTAGATGGAAGCGTACAGTGTTGAGGGGAACCTTGGGAAGTTGGGATGACCGGAGGTATTGTAAGTGCGTTGGGGTAACAAGAATGTTGTCGAACAAATTGGGAGCAGCGTCTTGTGCCCCCCGACCAGGCATCTGTGATACAGGTGTTGAGGCGTGTACCTGGAAGGGACCACAGCGCAGAGCAGCCTGAGATGCAGCGGAACTTCCGTAGGAAGTAGATGGTAGAAGCCGGGTCCCAGGCTCTCGGTTAATCTTTTAAAAGGAAAGAGGGTTTGCACCCGCTAATCCCTGCCTTCTCACTTAACGCTCTCTCTGTGCCAAGTTTAGAGCGCTTCATGTTTGGCGGAAGGAGGAGAAGGCTAACGGTATGCCGCGTGATGCTGCCACTGCCGGGCAAAGGGCGTCTCTGTGTAATCGGTTCATGCAGAAAATCTCACGCCGCTTGCACGGTACCGAGTTAGACAAGGGGAAGTTTACCTTTGGCACCAAATCACAGGCAGTACGTCTCCTCCTAGCCAGGTCACATTATAACTCTAGATGTGCGTGGAACCCTTTGATCTGTTGATTTGAAGTTCTCTTACTTCTGGGTAGTGAAAAGCTAAGCAGGCTCTCCTAACTTTGGGATGCTATTGTACCCAGAGACAACAGGAAGTTGCACCATTGGTCTGGAAAGGGCACAATGCGGTTTCAGCTAACTGTGGAGCAAAGGACTGAAGAGTTTTAGTGGAGCTGTAAATTGCTGAGGTCGCCTCCCACAACATTAATCAGCCTGACCAGCATATCAAACCCCTTCCTCACAGCTAAAAAAACAAGTACTGTTAGTGTCCCAAGCAATTCATATTGGTTTTGAGTGAAAAAGAACCCCAGGTAGTCTACTCTCATGGACCCCCGTTCTTAATTTAGTACTTCATGTCTCCCCCTATAGGCTGTTCATTGTAAATGCATGCCTTCATGTCCAGGTTGACCTTCTCTGTGGCAACTGGACCCTGATGCCTGGAAACATGCCGCTTAAGAGCCGTGCCCGTTTCCTTTCTGTCTCTTTTCTCTGCACAATGCATGAGGAAACCCTGTGAGCAGTTTCGCACGACGCCTCGTGTGAATGCACGAGTGAACCCTGTGAACAATTTCACATGACGCCTTGCTGAGGTTTGAATGCCAAGCAGAAATCACTTCCTGTGCGATTGGATGGATCGATCAGTGTTTGAGGACTTCACGCTGGGTTCTCCTGAAAAAGACTGAATCTGAGCACCGGTTTTGATGTGCGGGGGGCTGTTTACGAGAGCGGCCTTTCTCTTTTGATGAGTACTTTGCCTGCAATGAATTTTAATGATCATGGGCGAGATGGAGCGTATAAAGGCAAAGGGAAATTGGTTCGAAAAGGTTCGTCAGTTAGCATTCTTTGTTTCTGGATGTTCTGTAAACGCGAGGAGGAGTTTGTGACCCTTCCCGTATGTCGGTCCCAACTGAAGCCTAGTGATCGGTGCTGGTGTCCGTCCTGCAAGATTTCCACTGGCTGTTTGTCATTTGTCCCCTTAGCCGCTGGTACAGCCGTTAACATTGAGATTTCCATGCAGGTTTCACCTGTCAGTTGTCATGATATACAATTGCTGGAAATGCCTTTTCGGTTTCCTGCTTAGCGTTTGTAAGAGACCATTAATGTGAGACGCTCCTCGTTACCCCACCAATCATTTATCTCTTCCCCGACCATGCTTAATTTTATATAATATATATGAAATTATATGCATTATTTGGCTTTGTGACGTGCCATAAACGCGTCACAGCCATGCTAATAGTCTCAATAACACACACCATCCTTATGGTCTTATTGCTTTAGTAATACCCAAACAATGAGGTGCAGGCTGGAGGTGTGGGTGGAGAAAGGTTTCCTCCAGTAGGCTAATCTCACACCCTTTCCTATGAAGGCCTCCTGCCAGCTATGAAAGAGCTCTGATTTTTGTTAAAATTCAGGCCCTACCTCCCGGCTAAGGGGGGACGCGCCATCGCAGAAACGCAGGTGTTTTTGTCTTTCTTGGAGAGCTTTCATCTAACCCTGAACGTAATGGTTGAGTATTGGCCTCTATGCAAAACTTATGAATATACAAAATAAAATAAATCTTTTTTTTTTTTTTTTTTTAAATCCATGGCCTCGAAGCACATTCAAATACGTAACGGAGCCAAGATTGACCTCTTCAATGCTGACTCTACCCAAGGCAGAATGGCCATTACTCCCACTGACTCTCTCTGACTTATCCCTCAAACAGAGACACACGCACACCCAAACAGACACACACACACACACAAACACTCGCACAGATGGGCACACTCGCACGCACGCACGCACACACACATACTCATGCACGTACACACGCACATACGCACACACATACTCATGCACGTACACGCACGTAAGCACACACGCATACTCATGCACGTACACACGCACGTACACACGCACGTACACACGCACGTACACACGCACGTACACACACACACACACACAAACGCACACACACACACACACAAGATCAGGCGCGGACACACGCACACACAGGCACGCACGCACACACAGATACTCATGCACGTACACACGCACGCACACGCAGGTACGCACGCACGCACGCACACACACACATACTCATGCACGTACGCACGCACGCACACACACACACACACACACATACTCATGCACGTACACACACACGGAGACACACACACACACACACACACACGCACGCACGCACACACACACACACACACACATACTCATGCGCGTACGCACGCACACAGGAATGCTGTGTGTAACTGTCCACATTTACATGCAGGCTGCAGGCCCGGTGTTTCCTCGCCTGCTGCTCCTGTCTGTTTCATGAGACGCCTCCAAAGCTGCCTGCCCAAATGTCACAACACGGTTGGTGCCCCCTACCCCTGTCCCGCTCATTGCTGGATGTTCTCCCAGTGGAGGTAAGAAGCAGCTAGCTCTACAGTTCCCCACGGCAAGTCTGCTTCATCCCAGAGTTGTCCACAAGCACCACAGGGAGGACTGCGGTCTCCTCCTAGGGTAAAATCAGGCACTGTGAGAGCAGCCTGCTCGTGGGTGTAGCAGGACTCCTTAGGCCCACCCCAGTGCAGCTTGTGTGGGTGGTTCTGCTCCACAGAGAGGCTTCGTAAGGCAGTGTATCAGGGATGCCACCTGTCATTTGTATCTTTTATTCTGGGTGGTCTAGAATACAGGTGAATATGACTTCATATGTGTTTTATTCCTGGAGGTGTAGAATACAAGTGAATATGACTTCCTATGTGTTTCATGCTGGAAGTTGTAGAATACGGGTGAATATGACTTCCTATGTGTTTCATGCTGGGAGTTGTAGAGTACGGGTGAATATGACTTCCTATGTGTTTCATGCTGGGAGCTGTAGAATACGGGTGAATATGACTTCCAATGTGTTTCATGCTGAGAGTTGTAGAATACGGGTGAATATGACTTCCTATGTGTTTCATGCTGGGAGTTGTAGAATACGGGTGAATATGACTT
>JAOYSI010005995.1:0-13154 GCA_025775065.1 Hiodon alosoides | reverse complement strand
CACCAACACACTAAACACCGCTCGTTTAGACTGAGAATCAGTCACAGCACCAATACACTAAACACCGCTCGTTTAGAGTCTGAGAATCAGTCACAGCACCAATACACTAAACACCGCTCGTTTAGAGTCTGAGAATCAGTCACAGCACCAACACACTAAACACCGCTCGTTTAGACTGAGAATTTCCTATATCAGCGGTTTGGAAACGCAACACATCTAAAGCACCCAGTGAAGAGAAGCGAGAAACGGAAGTGGACCAAGCTCAGGACAGAGCACTAGCTGTTGTTTTTAAGGTTGGAGCGACACCAGGATGATATGCTGGTGAAGGGAGGCGTTTGAAGAACACGTCTCGGAGCTAATGAGAAAACCTGAAGAAAGGGTCAGGCAGTCAGGAGAGAAAAGCCATACCAGAGCAGACATGGTTCAGTGCCTAGCAGTTAGCAGAGCTTCAGAAAATAACAGGCAGCGCTAGGTTAAAACATTCAAAAAACACAAGCGATGCCAGAGTCATAATTCAAATGGAGAGAATCGACATGCAGAGGTGAAAAGAGCGCGGGAGGCAGCTGCTCGGACCACAGGGGACAGGAGACGCCCAGGTCGATGGAGGAGATCACACTGGGTGTGGGGAGGTCAGGGTGAACAGGCTGGCCGCAGAAACGGCGTGACCATGGCCATCTCAGCGCCGCGACGCGACGCGGCACAGAGGGGATACATACAGCGAAGACCGCAAAGTCTACCGCGGAGTCCGTAGTCAATTTGGGACATACCTAATGCATGTAAATAAATGCTAATCCAAACGTGAAGATGAGCAGAGAGAAGTGGAAACAGTGCCCTCATTCAGCAGTTTTCTGAAACTAAAATTTAAAAACAGAGTACCGTGTGTGTGAGAGAATTACGGGTGAGTACCGTGCGCGTGAGTACAGTACCGGTGAGTACCATGTGCGTGAGAACATTACCGGTGAGTACAGTACCGGTGAGTACCGTGTGCATGAGAACATTACCGTTGAGTACTGTGTGTGTGTGTGTGTGTGTGTGTGTGTGTGTGTGAGTACAGTACCGTGTGAGAGAACATTACCGGTGAGTACAGTACCGGTGAGTACCGTGCGCGTGAGTACAGTACCGGTGAGTACCGTGTGTGTGAGAGAATTACTGGTGAGTACCATGTGCGTGAGAGCATTGCGGGTGAGTACCGTGCGCGTGAGAGCATTGCGGGTGAGTACCGTGCGCATGAGTACAGTACCGGTGAGTACCGTGTGTGTGAGAGAATTACTGGTGAGTACTGTGTGTGTGAGAACATTACCGGTGAGTACCGTGTGTGTGTGTGTGTGTGTGTGAGTACAGTACCGGTGAGTACTGTGTGTGTGGGTGTGAGTACAGTACCGGTGAGTACCGTGTGTGTGAGTACATTACCGGCGAGTACAGTACCGGTGAGTACCGTGTGCGTGAGTGCAGTACACCCCCCGCCCCGCGCTTTCCCGAATCACGCTAAAAGCTTTTCCGCCGGTGCGAGCCACTCATTCCTTCTCCGGGTTCTGTGCACCAGCTGCTCCGCCTGTCAGACTGATGAAGCACGGAGACAGTGCAGAGAAGCACATGTGCACGCAACATCATTCCTGCCAAGGGCCCTGGGGAAAGGGAGCGGAGCTGTCGTTTAGGACAACTCAATATTAAACTGGGCATATCAGTCATACGCCATGAACAAAGAGGGCATTTTCATTTCCATTTTGTTTTGTCCAACTGGACACAACTGAAACCAGCTGCCCAGTCAAATTCACAAGTCTTCTATAGCTACACATAATAAGTTGTAGGAGACAAGCTTTCAAGATGCTACAAATGATAAAATAAAAATTTACTTAAAAACGTAAAATAATGTAGTTCTCTAGCAAAATCTGTTAGCTAATCAGCTAATCAAGATATAATTAAAGATATAATTTCCTAAGAGTAGTGTGGGGGCAATGGGTTGAGATAGCGTGTCATAAATGGGGGGTAGACGCACTTCTGTAATATATAAAATCCAATTGGTGAGATAAAAATATTTTTCCTTGGTTTAAGTGGTGAACTGGATTTCGAATGACAACAATTCTCCTAAGAGAACACATGCCTGCCCATGGCCACATGTTTGAACACCAGTGTCCTGGCTGGGAGGAACAAACAGAGCGCCTTACGGAAATGCATGTTTAGCTTAGGCAAGGCTGTATGGATGACCTGTGAGAGCCTCTCAGGAAATAATTCCTCATACAAAACCACTCGCCCCTTCAAGCAATGTCAAATGATATGTACATGCAAGCTTTTTTATTCAAAATGGACGCTTTCGTAGTGACACGGCAAACTTATTTTGGTTTTGGTCAGACGAGACAGAATTTGGTCTATATGCCTATAAGTCCACCACCAACTCAAAACCCACTCTGACATTAAGCCTGACGCTGACAGCATCCTGTTATTGAGATACTTCTACACAGGAGGGACTGAGAGGAAAATGGATGGAGAACAGTCCAAGCAAATCCCAGAGGAATAGAGTCTGGTGACAAAAATACACCTTTCAGCAGGACTACGTCTTTAGATCTTTTCACTTAACCCAGACGTCTTAACTTAAAAACAAAACCCCGACTTCAGTTTAACTGCTTTAAACCAGATACCTTTTTTGCACCACTTTAGCTTCTGTAGCTTTTCTGCTATACAAACCTGGTAAATTATTGTCTTGTTCATTCCTGAAGGCTAACACCAAGGAGAACATGAGTCAGTTCACAGTGTTTTAATGGCTCCTTGGGAGAATTTGGTGGAAAACCTGAGGTAATAAGTAGCTAAGTGTAAAATGTGTCGAATGGGAGTCAAAGCATTGAGGCCTATAGAAGGCGAGTTCACTACGGCGCGTGTGATGCAGCTGCTGCTGAAAGCTGCTGAGGTGTGTGAAATATTACGCTTCATTATACTTCTTTAGGCAAAATGCAATGAAGACCCAACACATTACATGGAACAGAGAGAAGAAGGGGGCCTTGCCCTTTGACAAGTTAACGTTAAGCAAAAGGTTTTCTTTCCATTCCTTTTAGACGGCGATGACTAGACAAATATGGGCACTGGCAGACACTAAATCCAACCCTATTATTCTCTCATTTTATAATAAATAAAAAGTCCAGATATTTAAAATAAAATAAAAATCACAGACTTAAATATTAGATTCCAACAATATTTTCTTCAAAGTGGTAATATAGTAAATGTATATCAAAAGATGAATATGGTTTTGTCTAGATTTTCTTCCATTTCCTCTGGAAAAAAATGGGTAGGAAAGGAAGACACAGAAGAAAAGGATCCTTCCAGAAGAAACCTAATTGCAGAGATCTAAAATATCAATATTTTAGCCAAATACATTGTTATTGTAGACAGTGCTCAGTAGTGTAATTACATGGTAAATTATTATAATTCTTGTTATAAACATCAAGAGTTCTGCCTACCCCTAATCATGTCAGCAATCATTCCAAATCAGAGTGCAACACATATTTTTAGTTAGTGAGAGGTAGGCTAATTAAGTTTTTATTACAGTGAAAATTGGTTAAGCCATTTGGCATAGAGTGAATAAAGTTCCAAAAGTCAGTCACCAGACTGAGCAAAAATAATGGTACAAGCCTAGCTTAAAACCATAAAACACCAAGTCACTAGATAACTTCTCCATGTAGTAAATTTAAAGTTCTTAGAACAAAGTCGGTACAGTCCAAAAGACCGAAGTCCTGTCCTGATCGAAAATTTGTATACAATTCATCAACGATTAAGTAGATCGATGCACATATTTTACTCAGGTAATTCCATGAGATACTGAATTTAAATGTTAATAACTGATTAACTGAAAAGCTTACACTTCTACAACTGATAAGATTCCCAATTAAAAAAACATGGTAGGAAATAGGCTCCGATATAAACTTATCAGCGAGGTTTATTTAAAATCACATTTTGACATTAAACCCGAAAGTTAGTGGAAATGGCAACCGGCTGTATCACAAAAAATGAAGTACTTAGAAATTGGGAGATTAGCACATTACCAACGACCTTGAGGGGAAAAAATCGTTAACTACACAGAAAAACTATGGTACATTCTGCGACAGACGCGCTGCCACACTCGGGACCGTGAATCTACGTTAACGACGAAAAGGACGTACGGTTTAAGAATTAAATCTGAGAACATTAAAATCAAAATAAAATATATTTGTAAATAATTAATCAATTGCGAAGATTTGAGGGTCGTTGTAGGGGTATACCTCGGACTTTGCGATTCAAGTTCGGATCATTCGAGCGTGTGATGGCTCTAATGAACCTTTTCTAAAATTACTGAGCACTTCAAAAAATTCCTCACATTAATGTGAGATTCTATTTCGGCCCCCAACAATTACGGCCATCTCCTGATTGCACAGAAACGATTAACATTTTAATGTACACACGTCGACAGGTTGAGAACCAGCTAACGAAATACGAAGCGTTAAACTGACTGCATAGCTAAAATGAATGACCACTCCCCTCAACTATCACCGAAAGTATCAGTCACGCAGCCTATAACGGTTAAGGGCCTAGATAAAGACAGTAATAAAGACAATCGCTGAAAAAACAGAAACAAAACATGAATTATATTTGCCTGCAAATCTTAAAACGGGCATATCTTTGTACAAGGGTTTTAGTCATCTAACGGCAAACTACAACTAAACTGTGACTTAAACCCAACATCGCATAACAGTTGACTCAACAGTATAATTCATTTAATAAATACGCTTTACTAGTGAGCCTGACACCTACTGAAAACCAAATACTATAGAATATAATGCAATCTGTCATGTAAACACAGAGTCACCTGTTCAGGAATGCGTTGCCAAATGCGTTGAGTTTTCGGAAGGGTTTCTTGGGGTCAACCACAAGCGCGTTGCCCGGTATCAACCCCTCCTGCTCGCCATACATGACCGCTATGAAGGAGTCGGTTGTGGGTTCGGGGCCTATCCTCATCCCGGGGAAGTCCTGCTCCATTAAATGCCGAATAAAGGTGGTTTTCCCTGTAGAGTACTGGCCAACTAACAACACCATTGGTTTGTTGTCAAAGTCCGCGTCTTCTAGTGCAGGAGAGTGAAAATCATGGAAGCGGTAGGCGTCTTCCAGTGGAAACAGTTTGGTCCGGTAGAGTCGTCGCAGCCCATCCGAAACAGTCTGAAATAGTTCGGGATCTTTTTTCTTTCCATTCTTGTTAGCCCAGCTGAACATTTTCTGTATCTACACGTGTTATACTTAAAGACTACTGTATTCGTATCTAGACGAACGAACGAACGAACCAAATTCCCGTACGATCCAAATGTCGGTGAAGACGAAGGTTGAATGATTGCGTCTTGTCGTTTCTCTCAGGGGTAGAAAAATACTGTTTCTTTTAGAGGGTTGGCAACGAAATGTGATTACCTTCTTTAAAATTGCGAAAAACAGTGCTTCGATGTCCCTGAAGTGTCAGATTTTATTTCATACATTTACTTTTATTGTGTTGTATTCAAAATATCTACATGCACTGGCGAGACACTGAATACACCCCAACTGACTGAACCTATAACAGCTACCTAGCAGCAGTTACCGTCAGCTCCGTCTCGAGCGAAGGTTACAAAGTCAGTGGTACTCGCTCCGCGTTAAGAAACGCTGACGCAAGTAGACAGAGACATACATGGAAGAACGGAATTCAAAATAAAAGCCCGAACCCCGCCCCTATGAACTATGAAAAAGCCTAGTTGCTGCAATTGTGTCATTTTTACCGAATAACCACTTTAATTTGACATTTGTTTCGTGTTTTTTTTTTATGTCAAATATTATAATAAATTTCAAACTCGAAAAGGATTCAAATAAATGTTTTTCGAAACGGCATATTTGATTTAAAAAACCCACCAGCCATAGAAGTTATCTAACCTATTACAAGGCAGTTTATGTATTTTTGTTTTGCATGAATAAGTTGTGCAATTGTTGAACTGAATGTGTTTTTCTTCGGCATGTAAGCTATAGCAGACACGAACTAAAGAAACAGGAAGGATCTGTGAGAAAGATGATAATGTCCAGTGAAATGTAATGTATAAAGTTTTGTAAATGTATTTAAGCGAAAACTAAAGTCAAGTTATTTGCTTCTTCAATTGTTTTAATTTATCGGAAATGTATTTCACGTCATTGTACTTACATCTATATGTTCTGCATATGTATTACAGATGGTGTTTAATTAAATTAGTAATTAATGTATATCTCGGATAAAACGAATGCAGATAAGGATCTTGATTAATAAACATACGAACAGTTTGTCTGAACACCACCAGCTGGCATTCCACACAGATGGAAACGGCCGTGATGTTCGAGAATGCAGGCAGCGTTAACTATTTATGTGCATTATGCCCCGCTTTCTCTCAGTAGACCACAGGGGCCTGGAAAAATATTCAATACATTTGACTTATTCTTGATAGAAAAAACTGGTGTTTTGTCAAAATATTTGCAGTGCAGATAAGAGTCAGTGTAGCTGACAAGGTCAGCGAAAATTTCAACCGGATGGGACCTGAACAGTGTTTTGGATACAAATTTGATCAGTTTATGGTTAAGCAAATTGCCGTGGTAACTTTTGCACATACACGAAGCATTCTCCATCTGTTCCGCCTCTCTGCCATTCGTTTAGATACCTTCACCAACCCTGTCCTCTTTTATTGGCAAAAACATTTTTTTAAAGCTTACAATTGGTAACGTATTGTGTCAGATGACGCTTAGCTGTTACTCTAAGTGTACTTCTATTTGACATTCTTAGCGTATTATTTCAGTTAATTCCCCGTACATATATCATTTGCTTAACATAGAATACTATCCAAAAAACGCGTTTAAACTGTGATTTTCCTGATTTTTTTCTAGATTTACTAAAGTAATTCAACCACACGGAAGTCTTATCTGAAGTTTCTCTGTTTATTTATTTGTAATTGTACTACTACTGTAATTGTACTCTAAGTATTCACTGCCGGCTACTGGAATCCCCCGTTTATACGAAAATGTATTTAAAATTGAAACGAAAACAGAAACAATGTTGAGAATGTGGTGCTAGGCAGCTGGGAGGGAAAATCTAGTAAGATGAGCTATGGGGAGAAAGGGCGAGAGGAAAGTGTGAACGGGGAGATAAATCAATTTAAAAAGGGGGTGGACATATTTAAAGATTATCTAAGTGCCTTCCACTTCCTGCAAACCGCCTGTCTTCTGACGTCGAGGATAAGTTACATATAAGTAACGTGATAGCAGCCAAGAGCTGAAATAGATACACACATACTTATTTCTAACGTTACATTTATTTTACTAACTTTGAAATTGTTCTTATTTACGCTTTGTTTTCAATGCGGCTCCAATGTTTTCCTTTCCATCCTCCTGCATTTGCCGGATGTCTCCTTGCTCAACGTGCGGGCCACACCACGGACAACTGGCAACAACTATTGAGATCAATATGGTTCGATGGTTCAGAATACACCCAGAAAACCAGACAAGAGCCAAACAATTTTACACAAGAATTAATACTGGGATCAAGGAAACATGACATTTATTGACCAACATGAGGCAAAACAGCTGTCGTGGGCCGATGAATGTCCAACTGTGGGGGTTTCCCTTAAACTCCCTCCACTTATCCGTGTGTCTGTTGGCCTCTCTTGCGGTCTTCCTTCTGTTTAAAAGACTGAGTGTGTAGGACAGACAGGGCAGTGGCCTACAGAACTGACAGGCAGGCGAATAGCAAACACTGGCTGTCAATTCATAGGTCATCACCCTGCGCCCCAGCCTCGTTGAAACCACAAAGGGTATTATCTCCTGTGACAATATCGTACGGGCTGCCGCTACCAGTTTAAGCGCTGGTCAAAGGGGTGGGTTGGGGCAATAAATACACGGACGTAAATGAAACATTTTTAAAAGACAAAAAGTCACTGAGCTGCTACCTGCTTTCTATCACAGACACAGGTTGGTTTTGGACCCAGGCGCAGACACGGAAACGAGGAAAAACTCAGGTTTTACTTAAAAACAAAACAACTAAAAACATTGCGGGAGGTACAACAAACGAGTAGTATAAACGAAATAGACTACAAACACAAGACAACGACTAGACAACAAGAAAGACTGTGGCTAAGACAAGACTAGACATGAGCGCGGGTGACATCTAGTGGGTAAAACTAAAATTGCAACAAACACAAAACTGAACTGAAAACGCGAGTCAGTGACAGCTTTCAGCTCCCCTTAACACGCTTAGACCTTCGTAAAGGACCGAGGTCTGTTGCACGGAGACACTAGCTTAGCCACAGTGCTCTGTAGCTGGGCTTTAGACACCTCAACTGCTCCCATTTGAATCCATATAACCTTCAGCAGCTCAGTGAGAGTACGCCATTGCCCTGACACATTCGCACTGACCTGAGCTTTTCAGACACCTCGCAGATTTACCCTTTTTGCCAATTGATTTAGCTGAAGCAATAAGGCAAGGTTTTTTTTTCCTGGGGTTTGCAGCTTCCTGTTTTCAAGTCTAGAATCTTGTCCATTGTGCCCCCTGCTGCACCAAAATGTTTCTGTTCCTATCTGTATCATATATTACCATCCTTTTCAAGCTGTCATGTATTTGTTTACGGATGTCATTATAGTTTCCTGAGCAACCCGCAAGAGCTGCTAATAGGATGTGATGGAAAAACCGAAAGAGCATGCATTGGTTACACAGATAGGGTGTGAGGTGCACAATCAGTGGTTTGGGAATTACAGTGGTTTAATATCGCATACTATTCAATATTGCTGTTAGTGGCAAGGGTGTCTGTCTGTTGATAACAGCATCTCCACTGGAACATTGACAGTTTCCACATGGAGTTGCTGTTACAGCCAGCAAGTACCAAGTCCTGGAGTGAACCACCGCACGGCATGCAGGGAAGACACGCGCGGATTTCTTTAAACACACAGATAAACATCGGCGAACAAGAACGTAGTGCATCTCCTACCCTTCCTGCAAAACGAGCAGAAAAGACAAAAGGTTAGTGCATATAAGCCAGAGTTACGCCGGGGCGTACACGCGGTCGATACGTGCCTTTATTAGGCGTGAACTTGGTATGGATAGCGGTTTTTTTATGACCCGTCATAGACACTCCCACACTAAGCCAGTTTCCAGCAGAAGAACCAAAGGCTCATCTTGATAACATCTCTCTATCACCGACGAGGTGAATTTACAGGTTCAGTGAAATGGGAGTGTCTGTCCTTCTCTTGCGTTGGGTCTCGCTCCTCGCTTCACTTTTCAACTCACGCCCATTCATTTTGCCTCCTTTGATTCCCAATTACAGCTTTACACTATAGTCCTGACAGTTTAACGTGCGCTGCATTTTTATTGGAGATTCCAGTTATCTCCCAGCAGTCTCCCTCTTTACTCACTTTCCGTCGTTGTTCTCTGTAGACTTTGACATGACTAAACCCTTCCGCTTTGCCGTCTGTGCAAATGCAAATCTAACTTAAATCCGTTTAAAATATAGAACACACACGTGTACTCATTTTCCTTGCTTCGCGTTCTGTCCAGAACTGTAGCAGGGCAAAACTGAATTCCAAAAACCCTCTGAATTGCGGTTTCAAACTGTGCGACCCAAATTAGCTTTTTACAAAATGACTGAACTTAGTCAGTACCGCAACACAAAACAAGTCTTCTTTGCCATGGCAACAGCAATTATTTTGTACATCAAAATAAGCTTATACTTAGGGGTACTATATTACCGCTTATTGATTAGGTCAGTGCCAGACATAGCACAAAGTCAGGTCTGTGTCTGGCGGGGCCAATAAAATGCCTTGTTTTTAGTTCAAATCATGAGCAACTGCCGTTGATTCAAACGTCAGTGCTGATGTAATTTACACTTAATGACAAATCTGGACTCTGTTTAGCATAAAATTGTAATTATCCTCATTCTTTAGTAAATACACGTTTGTGTTCAGATTGACCGCATCTCTAAACTTTCTCAGCCAAGGAAAGACATCATCGTGTTAATAATTTAAGGCTTGCATTTTATAGTCTTTGTAAAGTACAAAAATAAAGACCAGCTCTCAAACACACACACACACACACACACACACACAAATATGAACATATACTTACCGTGCCAGTTGATAAATAATCTGTTGAGGCTTTCGAAAATGCGGCTTTTGCGAGAGGGCATAGCAGAGGTCGAAAGTTGAAAAAACTGGAGCAAAGACGGTAATGAAAATCTGATAATGTGACTGTGAGAGAAGCCATGGAAGCCACCTAGCCATGGAAAAAATGAATATCACTGACAGTGAGAGAGAGAGAGAGAGAGAGAGAGGGGGCACTTCTGACCAGATTGCAGCCAGCGAGAGAAAGACAGGCCAGTTTAAGAGAGACTAGGAGTTAGCGCAAAGTTAATGATTACACACCTTTGCCAATATTTAACAGGCTGGAGCCCTGCCCCTGAAACCCAACATCCTGTACTCACGTAATCTGACACAGTCAGCCACAATCATACTCACCGTACTCGACTTACTCACATCAACACGTGCACAGGTATGCACAAAACGACCTAATCACACACAGGTATATACATCAGATAAAAGCCAAAAACACGCAGTCACACACATGCATCGCTGTTAGACACAGGTATTTACAAACAGGCACATTCATAATGGTACTCATGTATTATAGATGATAAAACAGTAAGGCACCCATGTACACACTATTACACACAAACACACACACACACACACACACACACACACCCAGACTACATACATGCCATACTGTCTATTTTAACAATTTGGTTACAATAGCAATAACTTATCATACTAATAGAGCCATATAGAGGTAGATACATTAGTAGAGGGCATAGTGTTACAGAACTTCTGGAATGGGAACGGCATTCACATTATTCTCATCCTCTCATGCATCTCAGGTTGCTAAAATGTACGATGAATGTGTTCATTGGCTTGTCTGGCTTCCAGAGTGGCTCATTGGGTGAGGGTGTTTGCCCTATGAGCTGGATTTCGCAGATTCGAAATGCAGCTCGCGTCATTCGTCGATAGTTTCTGGCACAGCACAGTGGCGGCGACCAATTGGCTGAGCACCGCTCGAGTTGGGGTGGGCTAAATCAGCAGGGCTTCTCGCGGCTCGTCGTTGCCTTCCCGGGCGCCTGCTGGCTGGCAGTGCCATTGGGGCGGATGGGCCTTACCTCCGATTGTCCTTGAATATCTTGTGGGCTGTGTAGCCTGCAGAGAGTGAAAGAGACGGGTGGCTTGCTCGGAGGCAGTTGGACTGGAGACTAGTTGTACTTCCTTATCACCAAACCCACCCATGTGTGAGTTTTAAGGGTTTAAAAAAAAAATGTTTTTATTCCTTAGGTGTGTAAGGAATGCTTGACTGGTCAGTGTCATTAATGAGCTCAATCAGGTTTCTATGTTCTTCCAGTTTTCTGTCCAAATGAAATGTCTGCTATTTGTCTACCACTCTGCACCCTAAGGGCTGAATGCATTTTTTAAAATCCACTGGACAGAAGAATAAATATATAGAATAGTATTCAGTCAGTATTCCCTCCATCAGCCTGAACTTTGTACCTTTTCAGACATAGAAACATAATAAAATGCAGCTTGGGTTTCAGGGGTTTTGTTTTTGAACTCTGATCAGAGTCTTCGTGCCGTGTCACTTTATGGCACGGTTATTGTGAAACTGTGGAACCTGCAAAAGAGAGGATAGAGAAGCCTTGTGCCACCACAGCGACTCACCCCACGGCCCAGCGCGTAAGAGCAGCAATACTGCTGTGGGTTAAAATAACATCTACCTCTCAAATGCTCGTCTATGCTCGTTTTTTTTATTGAAAAATTGAAATTTGCAAAGCCAGCAGGCTAGGTAATCACTGTCTATACACAGAAACACGTGTAATTCGTTACAGACTGTGAATATTACGTCATTATTACAGTCTATTACAGTGTTAAGAGCGCGCCCGGGGAGTCCATACACAAGTATCCTTCCGCCAAGACCACGCGGAGTGGCTCTTTGCTAAATCCTAGTTCGGCAGTTGCTGGTTTTTAATTCTACGCCACACACTTACGCGTAATGGTCTGTATTTCAGTTGTGTCCATTGATGGACATCTGGTGTTTTCATCACTGACCACCTTCAGCACACACAAAAAGAAACACGGGATATGCACTCGCCCTATCACGTTACTCATTTCTTAATTACAGTAGTAAGCAGAGATGTAACGTAATTGGGCAATCGACCATCATTTAGATGTGGTAGAGTGGGACTCTGGACTTTATGGTGAAACGATTTAAAGATAAAATGTTATACGAGAAGAGTGGCAATAAATACCGAAATACGATTTAAAGTTATTAGGTGTCAGGAGCAATAACGTTATTCTAAAGGTGTTGGTCCCTTTCAGTCAATTTTTGTGAACCTGGTTCACAAGAATTTTCATGTACAGTATATGTGAACGCTGCAAACGAACTCAGACCACCTCGAGTTTGGTTCGGTTTGAGTTCTGTGGTGCGGTTCGTTTAAATTGCACATTGTGAACAAATAGCTTTTCCAATCCGCTGTTTAAAATCCGAAACGCCTTGCTGACCTCATCGGCTCTCAAGGTGTACCATACACTTGAACCAGCATGAGATCTGAATCCTATTTCAGATGGGGGGACAGTGTGAATTAAAATAGAACTAACTTATTTTTTCAACTCTTGCTTCAACTAAGAGAGGACGAAGTTTCTCAACATATATACTGCATAGAAAAACAGTTCAAAGCAGTTCAGAATTTTAAGAACTTTAATATTATTATTCTAACAGTCATTGTCTTTAGCCAGACTCAATGTTTTTCTTATAAGTGTCCATCTCATTGTTGGGAGGTCTTAAACCGTTGATTGAAGTCGAAAAATGTAAAATCCTGACCCTGCTTGATATTGAACTGTCATGTATTCAGGCAATGAATATTAAAAATGATTTAGTTATGAGATAAACACAGTCGACAACCTTTGACCTCAATAATACTGCGACTATAAAAAAATGTAAAAAACCTTTCTGTCAAATTCCTCCATAGGAGGACCCTTTTCCACCAGGCCAGATCCAAACTTACAGCTACATTCACTACTCTGCACCAGGCCAGATCCAAACTTACAGCTACATTCACTACTCTGCACCA